>JAABOM020059506.1:0-12748 GCA_011800125.2 Solanum clarkiae
ATTATCTCTATATAGTGTTGGGAATGACCAAGACAAGTTCTGAGGGTTATAGGCCCGAGTAACCTATCGAGGGGTTGGTACCTTGGTCGCGTAGCTCAGGGGGTGGTAGGTCTGGGTAACCTTATTGGGGGTTTGTACTCTGTCAACCTCGGTGGGGGGTTTGTACTCCATCAACCTTAGTGGGGGGTTTGTACTTCATCAACCTCATGAAAGGGATCTACCTCATGCACCTATCTAAGGGGGTGGTAGGCCTTGGATTGCACTATAATGGTCACTCCTTACACTCATATTAAGATCTATATAAGTATGGTTTTACTTCAAGCATCTTTCATAGATGCCATATTCTTAGAATGCTATTGATTTCTTATGATTATGTATTTTTCATTGATACCTATCTCTTGTTGCATTGCATCCTACATACTTAGTACATTCAAACGTACTAACGCATACTCTATGCCTACATGATGTCACCATGTAGGAACAGGTGTACCGCTTGATCATCCTCCTCCACATGGCTAGTACAACTTCTATCAAGCTTATTGGTGAGTCCTCCATTTCGGGGACGTTACTTATGGTCTATTGCTATGTTTTAAGACTCTCTCTCTTTGACTTTTGTATTAACTGTGAGGGTGAGCCCAGCTGCTTTGTCTTGTCTCCTGCTCTTATTTATATAGTAGAGGTGTTGTTGGATATGTTATATATCAATGCTATGAGCTTGACTCTATTGACTCTTGATGTTTATGATATGGAAGTTTATCCTTAGTCCCAATTTTCCCTTGTTTACATTTATCTCTTATGTTTATTCTAATTGCTTCTATGACCAAGGATGTGTAATGATATGTTATGAGGCTTCTTTGGGGTTCCTTCGGGTTCCCTATTCGTCGGTCACATCTAGGCCCTAGGCTTAGTTTGTGACATCCATCTTGTTTCGTGTTATCATGTATGGTTTGCCTTGGCTAGTAGACCACACTTTGATGGGGGTTGTCATTCCCAATCACCTTACAAAGATGGTGTCGTGCCTTGGCATCTAAGTAGTATCTCTGTAAGGACCTGAATATTTTTGTAGCTTCAGTGACGCTTGAGATTTTGTTTTGGAAAGTTTTAGGCCAAGGTCACACCTAATGGAACATCCAAGCTCGATCTAAATTCACTTTCAAGACTTTAATTCAAGCTTATTTTTGTTGTTTAAGGCCATCATGGGTCTCCTACATCATGTCAAGTTCAAAGGAATTTTATTGGATAAGTTTTTCATAATACCAATAGAAGGATCAAATTTAAATGGGCATATCTCTTAGCAAAAGATGAATAAGATGGCGCAGGACCTATCAAATTAAATCTCTTTGAATTAGATTTCCAATGCACTTGGTTTGACCTCATTTCGAGTTTGGATAAAGAAGTTATGTCCGTTTTTGTAAGACCCTCCTGTGTAGTGTTGCCACATGGACAAGTAAATGGGCATGGGTGCTTTAAAGGAACCGTAGTAATAGCCTTGGGCCTGAAATGTCCATTTTTGGCCTAAGTATTACGGTACGTTCAGTGGTACTAGTTGTATGGCCTTTAAGGATGGAGAAAATAGTAAGTGTGGTTCAATCATGGTGTAGAGAAATGATTTTTGTGGCCAAGTGTGGCACCACGGCTCACCACATGAGCCGTGGTGAGGGTGACAAGCCATCTGGTCTAGAATGGGGTCTTCAAGGGTGAAATAGGGAGTTTTTAGCTAAGGTTTGTGCCACGCCCAGCCCCACGAACCATGGTGAGGCTCACTAGCCGTTTACCCAATCGTGGGACTCACCTTGGTGTTAAAAATTTCTAAGTATTGAGCCAACCTTCAACTTCTAGAACTTTTGCCAAGTGTCAATTCACGGACCGTGGAACGCCACATGGCCCGTGAAGCCATCAGTGAAGTGACTTTGACCAAAGTTTCAATCTGATATTTTGACCAAAGTTTCAATCCGATTCATTATTGGCATTTTCATAAATTTGGTTACTTCTATTGGTCTTCTGGGAATTCCTATGATATTCTATGGTCATCGAAAGACCTAACACCTATTTTAAACATTCAAAATCACTCTTCATATTTTTAGAACTCTCTCAAAAGCTTTCCGCAAAAGAACTCTTAGAGATTTCAATATTTGAGCTAGGGAACTCAAGTCTTCTTCAAATTCTTTGGGGTTTATTTATCTTAGTGAACGTATATGGGTTTGATCCTTGATTACCTTCCAATCAAGGAGACCCAAACTATTTTGAAGCAATTTTACGAATTTCTATTTTACTTTAAATTAGGGTTTTAAATATTATAATTTCTAAAATTCTATTTATGCACGAGTTAGTATTTATTTTATGATTTGAAGGTGATTTAAACCATCATATGAGGATTTACTTTGGGTTTATGGAATTATAAGTATGCATGTCCCCTTTAAGGCTTGTTTATGCATGAGTGACTATTATGATTTTTAAATGTGGGTTTAGTTATGGTTTCACTTGAATTTCATATTACATTATTGATTTTATATTGAATATTAATTAACCATGCCATTTTCTCATTATTCATGGCATTTGCATTCGTATACATGGATTATTATGGAAATTATGAAGTGGGTTAAGACCAATTTTGTTATGTGATATGATTTTGATAAAATAATGGTTTTGACAATATTGTGATCACATATATGTCTATTGATTATGACTCTTTGAGCATTTTGGGTTCTTGCACCATGTTATATATGAATGGGCTATTCCTATGCATGAACACTATGACTATGAAAATTTGATTTTGGCATTTGAGCCTAAGTATGAACTATTATGAAAGATGTTTGGCTTTTAAGCGTAATTGTGCATTGAAATGTTTTGGCAAAGACTTGTATCTCTTGAAAGCATGTATGATAACATATATTATAAGTATTCTTGTGGGATGATGACTTAGCATTAATGGAAGAACGAATCCCTCTCTTTCCTCGAACTATGTGCCAAGCGTAGGTTTCCTTTCCAAAATGGGAGGCCTATACGAAAAGATGCCTCAAAAATGGGGTTGCCCTTCATGTGACACCCTATAAATCCATGCTCTTATGTATCTATGTATCAAGCCTCATTTTGTTAGGTTGGGAGTGTATGAGGATCGTGGGAGACTTCTAGTACTTAGATGAGTTCGAGACTTCCTTATGAATTGAGCTTTGGGTGTTGGTTAATACATGGGTCAATTTTAAACGAGCATAATATTTAGCACACAAAGAACTGAATTACCCACGATCTGTCAAAGCAAAGCACTTTGAGTTAGCTTTCCAACGAACTTGGTTTCACCTCATTTCGCGTTCGTATGAAAGAGTTATGACCATTTTTGTGAGCCCCTCCCATGTAGTGATGTCACAAGAGCACTTTGACGGACAGTGTGGATTTAGACGAGATGTTTGGACTATTTGGGGCTGGAAAAGAACATATTGGCCTAAGAATTGAGACACAGCCAGTGGCACTGGCTGTATGGCTTCCTACTGACCGTGTGGCTAGCCGTGGGAGTGTGCAAGTGAGGCAAGGTTGGCGTGAGTGGGAAGCTTTTGACTAAGTGTAGTGCAACGACCATCTTCACGGGCCGTGGCAAGCTCGAAGAGTCATGTGGCCTGGCGTGGACCTCCTGTCCACAATTTTCTCACCAAATATAACTCCACGAGGCACTACACGGACCGTGTAGCATAACATGGCCCATGGAGGCTCCTATCAAAGTGATGAAACGTGATTTTTCAAAAGTATCCCAACTTCTAATTTTTGACAAAGTCTCACCTCACGGGCAATCCACATGACCCGTAGAGTGCCACACAACCCTTATGGGCCCCAATGGGTCATCACTTTAGAAAGTTTTCCATCTGTTCAGTAATGGCGTTTTCACGAATTCCATCTAATGACCTTTTTAGACTTCCAATGCTATTTTAACCTCCTCAAAAGACCTAAGCCCTATTCAAAAGGATCAAATTCATCATCTCAACTTGAATACAATCTCAAATTCTCTCAAAATCCTTCACCAAGACCCCAATACAAATTCAAGGAAACTCAAGAACTAGTGTTGAAATTCAAGACACCATTCCAAGTTCCATTCTTTCCCAACTCAATTTCAAGAACTCAAGGTCTAAGGTATATGGGTTTCAACCATTGGGTCATTTCGCCCATGGTACCCAACCTCCTTATTTATATAAATTGCATGTTTTCCAGCTATATTATCTATGGGTATTTCTTACCATGTAACTTGACTATAAGCTATGTTGGGGTTTTATGAAATGTTGTTCAACCATGCATGTTTTGAACTATGAATCTAAAATCTAATATGATATTTGGGGAGGGGTTTTGATGTATATTGGATGAGGGCATTACCTAGTGTTGGTGGGTGGTTTTACATTAATTTTCTCAAATGATTTCACTCTTGAAATGCACGATTTTAAACTAGTATTACACACCTACCAAGTGTTTGATAAAATGTATGATTTTGAAATATTGAGCTATTGATGATCCATTGCATTACCTATGAACTAAGTAACGTTATGATGATTAAAGGAATATGTATATATGTGTGTTGATTTCATGAAAGGAATCTCTAGTGTTGCAAGTTGACCATAACCAAGTTGAGGATTTGATACGTCAAACACCTTGATGGGAGGTAGTAAAAGCCCATTAACCAAGTTCAGGGGCTGATATCTCAAACATCTTGATGGGGGGTGGTAAACCCATTAACCAAGTTGAGGGGTTGATACCTCAAATACCTCCAAGGGGTGGTTTACCTTGGATTCCAAGTACTAAGTTGCTTAGTCTATGATAATGGTCTCTTCCTATATATGTAATATGTTCTGTGTAAGCATGTTTTACTTTAAGAATCATTCATACATATCATATTATTACTATGCTATTCATTGCTTATTTTTATGCATTTTACCTATGTTGTCTATCTATTATTTTTATTGCATCTTACATACTTAGCACATTCAAACGTATTAATATATAATCTATGCCTACATGATGTTATCATGTAGGAACCAGACTTCTACTTGACCATCTTCCTCCTCCACATGGCTAGTACTATCTCCCAAAGAAAATTGGTGAGTCCTCAACTCTGAGGATATGCTTCTTTGAATTTATGCTTTGTATTGACTCTTATTATATTAGAAACTTATGACAATGAGGGTGAGCCCGGTGATTGTCTTGGCCCCCGCTCCTACATACATATTAGAGTTGTTGTTTGAACATTATGATGTTTCAATGCTATACTTTGACTTTCGATGTATCTATGGTATCAACTATGTCCCTTAGTTCCATTTTTCTCTTTTACTATCTCTTGATGTTGTACATTACTTTCGCGACCAAGGATGTGTAATGATATGATAAGAGGCTTGTTTACGATCCCTTTGGGTTCCCCATTCGTCATGCCACGTCTAGAACCTAGGTCTGGGTTGTGACACATAAAGAGAAGAAATGATATGATATTATATGTTTTGATATGAAAAATCCTATCCAAAATGGGAGGATCATAAGGAAGGTTGATTCATACGAAATGAGAGTCCCGTAAGGTGAAGTATGGTTTACCCTTGGCAAGTAAACCACCTCTTTACCGATGAGGGGTAATTATCGGGATTCCAAGTAATATCTCGCGTGGTCTTACTTATGTCAGTTGATATCTCATCCCCACTATGTATATAAGCATCATTTGCATCTCATGCATCATTGGTTTCATGACATCTTGCTATACAACACTTCTTATTATATATATCCTTCTATTATATGTGTTCTTGTCATCTAACATTGATATGCAGGTTATGGTAAGTTACATGTATTGCAACCCGTATACTTAGTACGTTCAAATGTACTAACTTATACTTTTGCCTACATGATCTCACCATGTTGGGTTCGGAGAATTACTTTCATCCACCATTTAATAGCTAGATCAGATTTTGACGCATTAGTTCTTGTAAGTCCTATGTTCCAAGGACAAGCCACCATTCTTCAACCTTAAGTCGTTGTTGTTTGTGTTATCTATGCTTTGACAGTGAGCCCGAAACATGTCTTAGCCCTCGTCCTATCTTATTACTAGAGGCATTGTTAGACATCTTGTAGGGTCTCATCAGATCTCTGTGTTTGTACTGTATTTGAACCTTATGATTATGGTTATCCTTTGGATATGACTATTATAGATTGATTATGGGAATTATGATATATATGTATGTTTGTTGTGGAAAGGTGGAAGATCCTAAGTCCCAAATTTCCCCCATAGCGTGACTCATACATACCCACTTCTTAATCACTATGTGGTACATGCTATGTGAATCCATGCTAATACCTTTCCCAAAGATATTCCTATAGAGTGAGTCCTACTTTCCCATCCCTTAGAACTATGTGTTTAACTTGAATGTGCTTTCTGAATTGATGATGTGAATTTTTGTACTTTGAGGCTTGTCTGGGGACTCTTGGGTTCCCATTTGCCCTGTCACTCCAAGAGCCTAGGTCCGAGTCATGACAGAGATTATATCAGAGTCCTAGGATTATAAATAGTCCTTGGAGTCCAACATGCCGCGTCAAGCAGAGTGTTATCCATGGGTGTGAAGCGTGCCACATCTATGGGTAGGAGGTTACAAGGTGTTTTAGGAAATGTTTCACTTTTCATGATTCATATCATTCCATGGAGCATGTATTATGATTTCTTATCTCCATCTCTCCCTACCGGATAGGGAGAGTTACTTTAGGCTTGTAATGCAATCCCGGGAAGGAGTATGTTATAGTTGATCCTATAGATGAGGTTAGACGTGAGTTGATGAAGGGTGTACATTGTTTACAAGCTTGCTCCTTCTGATACTTACAGTTTCTTGGGTTGCCTAGCTATTATGGAATGTTTTTTGAAGGTTTTCGGTCTATTGCACCTCCATTAACTTAGATGACTCAAAAGAAGGTCAAGTTGGTATAGTCAGATAAGTGTGAGAAGTGCTTTTAGACTTTGACAGATTGGTTGACATTCGCTCCTGCTTTGATATTACTGAATAATTTAGATAGGTTAATGGTGTGTTATGATGCTTCTCATATTGTCTTGGGTTATGTACATATGCAATATGGTAAGGTGATGTCAAGTGATGTCTTATGTGTCGAGGTAGTTGAAGGTGCATGAGCGTATTACTTGACTCACGATCTTGTGTTAGCGACAGTGGTATTTACTTTGAAATTTAGAGATACTATTTGTATGAGGTGCATGACAATGTCTTCATTGATCACAAGAGTTTGCTGTCACGACCTAAAATAGGGCCTAGACGTGACACGACGAATGGGGAGCCTGAAGGGTCCCTAAACAAGCCTCTTAACTTATCATTACACATTATTGGTCGTGAGAGCATTTAAATGACATAAAAGAGTAGAAATAGCGGCAATGAGACTAAGGTAAAATCTTGTATAACATTATAATCATGGGACAAAGTGTAAAGGCTCTGAAACGACCCAAAAAATGCCCAAAAATATGCCTCGGAATGCCCAAAATTTTAAATTCCATATACCTCAAAATTCGCGCCCAATATCAAAAATCCAACTTCATATTCTTGTTCTGGTGGTCAAAATTAAGGGGAATAGAATCACAATTTCAAATTTCAAAAATTCTAATCTCTAGAGATGATCTACGACAACACCGTGATGCGCAGCTATTACAAACATGTGTTAATTTGGGCTCTGTGATAGGTCCATGTCACAGACCTTTGTATTTTATTTCCAATGATTTCTATGTCAGTCCAAGGCTTTGGGGACTTGGGCCTAAATGTTCCCAACCTTGTTTTTACCTATACTTAGCCTTATTTCACCCTCATATCATCCTAAACATTTTCCAATACTCACTAAAACACATTGCCATATTTTTACTCCCAAATTCAAGTCCCAAACCCTTATCCCAAGATATGGTTCTCCTTCAACGTTCTTCTTCAATCTTCAAGCCTCCATCTCCATTCTTCTTCATGCTTTAAGTCTCGATCTCCAATCTTTACCAAGTTTATCTCTAAGCTAAGGTATGTGGGTTTCTTTTATGGGTTCCTTTCACCCATGATACCCAAGCCTCCATTTACTCAAGCTACATGATTTAAAATTGATTTACAAATGGGACTTGCTTACTATGAAATTCACTACACACTATGCTAAAGCTATGTAAACTTGTGACTATTTTCTAGGTTTTGAGCTATAAATCATGGTTCTAAAGTATGATTTAAGGATGGATTTTGATGTATATTTCTTGATGGTATTGCAAGGTGTTGATTGATAGTTTTACAATGGATTTTCTTGCGTGATACATTTCTATATTTCATTATTTTATACTAGCATTACACACCCTCTAAGTGTTTGGTAAAATGTCCAGATATGGTTTCTTGAGGAGTTAAAGGTCCAAAGCATGAGATATAATATGAATGACTATATGTTGATGAAATGAGCTTATGTATATGATATACTCTATATAAAGTGTTGCATTAGACCATACCCGATCCTAGAGGATAAGAGCCCAGGTAACCAAGGTGAGGGTTTGTACTCATCAACCATGTGAGGGGTTAGTACAACATAACCACCAAGGTGTTTGTACCTTGAATAACTCGCTTAGTCTCTTCTAGACATATGATATCTTATATGAGTATGAGTTACTTAAGCATTGACCATACATGCCATATTGTTATGCTATGCCTATTGCTTATTGTTATGCATTTTGAGTATAATGCCTATCTCTTATTACATTGCATCTTACATACTTAGTACATTCAAACGTACTAATGTATATTCTTGCCTATATGATATCACCATGTAGGAACCGGAGCCCAAGTTGATCATCTTTCTCCACGTGGCTATTCGGTGCTACTCAACTAGTTGGTTAGTCCTCTTCTTTGGGGACCTCAGTCTATGCTCACTTTTTATGTATTGAGATGCTCTTCTTTATGTTCTATTTGACTATGAGAGCCCGGTTCTTTGTCTTGGCCGCCACTCTTATCTATGTTATAGAGGTGGTTCTTGGACACGTTATATATCTATGATATGGGTTAGACTCTTGACTCTGGACTATGATATTGTGCAAGCTTTTCCCTCAGCCTCTTTGCCCATATTCTTTCTCTTTAATAATTTTATACTCTTTCGCGACCAATGATGCGTAATGACAAGTTAAGAGGCTTTTTTTGATGTTCCTTCGGGTTCCCCATTTGTCATGTCACGTCTAGACCCTAGGCTTGGGTCGTGACAAACTTTTAGCAGAGCACTAGGTTCATAGATACTTAGAGTCCAACATACCGTGTTGATTAGAGTCCTATTCATGGTTGTGAAGCGTGCCATGACTATGAGTAGGAGGCTATGAGACGTTTTAGGAAATGTTTCCTTTCTTCATGTTCTATGTCATGTTATAGAGTGGTGGTGAGTTTTCCTTCCTAACGATTGTTCTTTGCTAGGCCAGATCATGCCAAATACTAGAAGAAGAAGGGACCAAACTCCCGAGGAGCAACCTACCAATGGTGTGCTTTGGGATACTCTCATTATGCTTGCCCAAGTGGTGGCCAACCAAGTAAACCAAGAGTCCCAAGCCCCACATGCTACTACCCCGGGGGCTAAGGTAAGAGACTTCATGAGGATGACTCCTTTGGTATTCTATGGGTCAAAGATGGATGAAGATCCACCAGAGTTCATTGATAAGAACTACAAAATCCTTGAATATCGTAGGTGTTGGGCCGAATGAAAAAGCAGAGTTAGCAGGGCATACCAACTCAAAGGGGTGGCTCAAATATGGTATGATCAATGGAAGGATGAGAAGGGAATTGTCAACGTGGTGCTTTAGGAGGAGTTCAAACTGGCTTTCCTTAATCAGGTTTCCCTCTTAAGCTTACGGAAGCAAAGTCGGTAGAGTATAAGAACTTGAAATAAGGTGTTGTGATTGTGAGAGAGTATGCCGTCAAGCTTAATCAACTTTCAAAGTATGCTTCTCATTTGGTGGCCGATCCTAGATCTAGGTTGAACAAGTTTGTGATGGGGGTCTCTAACTTGGTATGTGAAGATGCCGGTCTGCCATGTTAATTAGTGACATGGACTTGTCTAGGTTGATGACCTATGCCGAGCATATGGAGGAGGAAAAATTGAGGAGGAAAAATTAAGGAAGAGAAGGGGGCATGAGGCCAAAAGGGCTCGGTTTGAGGGTTAATTCCAAAAGGATGCTAGATTTCGCCAAGGCCAAGGGCCTGCTCATGCTACTATAGGGGTTTTCCATTGACTTCTCTGGGCCTCAAGGTGTTGGTCGGGTGGTTCCTATTGATATGTTCCCTAAATGTGGAAGGAGCCATGGAGGCCCATGTTTGAAGGGTTCTAATGCATGCTACGAATGTGGGGAGCTTAGTCACAAAAAGATAGATTGTCCAAGAAACCATGGCAAGGGCCGAGGTGATAATGTAGTCCCATTGGGTAGAGGTGGTCCTCAAGGTGGTGGTCCAAGGAACAATCAATTTATGCTCTACATGGAAGGAAAGGGGTTGGTGAGGTTCCAGATGTTGTTACCGGTATGTTGAAAATCTTTAACTTTGATGTGTATGCTTTGATTGATTCGGATGCCACTCTTTCCTTTGTTACTCCTTTTGTTGCTAAAAAGTTTCATGTTGTCCTCGAGTTGTTGCATGAGTCATATGAAATGTCTACTTCTATTGGTGCCTCTATTATTGCTAGGAAAGTTTATAAAAGTTATCTGATTTGCATTTTGCATAAGTTGTACCCTTGTGATCTTGTTGAATTAGACATGGTAGATTTCAACGTTATTCTTGCAATGGATTATTTACATGCCTACTGTGCTTCTATTGATTGTAGAACCCGTAGGGCCAAGTTTAATTTCCTAATGAACCCGTACTTGATGGAAATGTCAAGATGTGGTACTTAAGGGTAGATTCATTTCATACATTAAAGCCCGTAACTTGATCCCTATGGTGTGTCTTTACCATCTTATGAAAGTTAAAGATATGGAGTCTAAAGTCCCTTCCATAGGGTCGGTTTTGGTTGTAACTGAGTTTCTTGATGTCTTCCCAAATGACCTTCCCGGTATCCCTCCCGAAACGGAGATGGATTTTGGCAAAAACCTCCTCCCCAATACTCAACCTATCTCCATTCCCCCTTACCGAATGCCCCTGATGAAGTTGAAAGAGTTATAAGAGCAATTGAAAGATTAGTTGGAGAAGGATTTATTAGACCTAGTAAATCAACTTGGGGTGCTGCGGTGTTGTTTGTGTTAAAGAAGTATTTTTTCAGACTAGAAATGGCCATTATAAGTTTGAGGTGATATTGTTTGGGTTGACCAATACACCAACCATCTTCATGGACCTAATAAATAGGGTCTTTAAACATTACTTTGATTCCTTTATTGTGGTCTTCGTTGATGATATTTTGATCTATTCACATAGTAGGGATGAGTATATAGGGCATTCAAGGGTTGTGATGCTAAGTTGAGGGAGGAGAAATTATATGCCAAATATTCCAAGTGTGAATTTTTGTTGAAGGAGGTTGCATTCTTGGGCCATGTAGTGTCAGGGGATGGTATAAAATGGATCCTAAGAAAACCGATGTAATTCAAAATTGTCCTAGACCATTGACCTAATTGGATATTAGGAGTTTCTTGGGCCTAGCGGGTTATTATAGAAGGTTTGTAAATGTGTTCTCCTCCATTGCTTCCCCTATGACAAAATTGACTCAAAAGAAGGTTAAGTTTGTGTAGGCCGACACTTGTGAGAGGAGCTTCCAAACACAGAAAGACAAGCTTGTATCCGCTTCTATATTGTCACTACTAGATGGGCTTGAGGGATATGTGGTGTATTGTGATGCTTCTCGGGTTGGTTTGGGTTGTGTGTTGATGTAAAATGGTAAAGTCATAGCTTATGCTTCTAGGCAACTCAACATACATGAAAGGAACTACCTACCTATGATCTAGAGTTAGCCGCTATTGTGTTTGCATTAAAGATTTGGTCTTACTACTTATATGGGGTGCATATTTATGTGTTCACTGATTTTGAGCTATGAAACGAAGGTTTATTGTAAGATTTGATGAAGGGTTTTGATGCATATTTCTTGAGGGTGCTATCAAGTATCTATTGAAGATTTTATATTGAATTTTCTAGCATGATTCCACTCTTGAATTGCATAGTTTTACACTAGCACTACATACCCTCTAACTATTTGATAAAATGTCCAGTTATGGCTTCTTGAGAAATTAAATGTCCAGTGCATGTCAAATGAATTAAATGACTATATGATAATGAGATGATGATGATATGATGATGGAATGATGATGAACTGTATATGAGGACTATATGATGATGAAGTGAATATTTGTATATGGTATTCTCTATATAGTGTTGGAATGTAACCATGCCCTACCCAAGGATTGCGCACCGAGTAAGCTCGTCAAAGGGTTTGTACCTTGATAACCTATGTAGGGGTTTGTACTCTGGCACCATGGGTGGTAGGGTGCAACTACGCATCAACCTTGTTGGGGGTTTGTAGCCATCAACCTACCGAGTGGTTTGTACTCAGGCCCCATGGGTGGTAGGGTACGACAACCCACGAACCTATCAGGGGGTTTGTACTCCAACACCATGGGTGTTAGGGTGTGATGATCCACCAACCTATTGATGGGGTTTGTACCTCAATTACTAAGGGTGGTAGCGTGTGACGGTCCACCAATAGTTTAATGGTCTCCTCTATATATATATATATATATATATATATATATATATATATATATATATATATTTTT
>JAABOM020059507.1:0-48182 GCA_011800125.2 Solanum clarkiae
ACTAAGAACACAATTGCGATATCATATAAGGACTCACTTTTGTGGACTGTAAAAGTGCTGACACAGCCTGGTTACAGTACTATTTAACTAAAATTTATTAAATACAGAAGTATTAATCACAGTACAGCTAATCAAGAAGAGAAAATCATCTTGAACAATAAGAAAAATTCACAACAATCCTTAGGACACATGCTGTCCAGAATTTCCAACATATACTTAATCAACATAGTCTCTTATTTTTCACGATGAAACCTTATTAAACACTAAACTATAATCACTTACCTTTACCTTCATGTTTGAGGGCCTCCTTAAGAACCCTAAAATTAGTGGTTTCTCTACTTTAAAAAGTCAAGAACAATTGAGAGAAAACTTGGAGAATAATTTGATTTTTCCGTGTTGGTCAAGTTGAAAATGACTTATGGGAGATGCTTTAAACCCTTTTTAAAAGGGGGCTTTCGCCAACCTACTAAAGAAATTTTAGCCTTACATTACCGAACTAGTCATGCAGCTCTTTGTCCCTTTCACTTGGGCCTTAAGGGGCTCCAAATTGATGGGCCTTTGCTGCCCATTTTTCAACTTTCTTCTTAATTATTTTGGGCCTAATTTAAAAAAGACATTGTGATGTCTTTGGGCCCCTTTTAGTATCCTCCTTGGGATGAACATATAGTCCATTTATGATGCTAAAAGTTGGGCTAAAGTTACACCCTTAACATGAACTTTATTCATAATCAGACTTGGACAAATCCGACGTCGGGTCTCGTCTCCATTTAGTTAGAAAATTTAAGCTAACCAAGTAGGTGACTCACCTGCTAGCTTCTTAATTCCTACAAGCACCTCAATTCTCTCACTTTGTTTAGGGTCATGATCTCCTCAATTTGATACCAAACATGTATACACTCAACCCTCTTAAGCGTTAGACTCATATATCACCCCTTAACACGAGATTAAAGAACTTTTAAAAAATTGGCGCCAATTTGATCAAACCATATCATGTTTCATTTGCATAGTACTACTACATGTAATACGTGGCGTGTTACATCCTCCCCCCTTAGGAATATTCGTCCTCGAATGTTAGCACAATCACATAGCATAACTATGTTCAACGCAATAAATGATGAAACACACAAACCTATTAAGGCTCTGAATTCTGAATGTTGGACTTCTTCTTTACCAAGTATCTATTGAAGGTTTTATATTGAACTTACTAGAATGATTTCATTCTCAAATTGCATAGTTTTCCACTAGCACTACACACCGTCTGAGTGTTCGTTAAAATGTCCAGTTATGGTTCTTCACGAATTGAGGGTCCAATACAGGTCTTATGAGTTAAGTGATGTTATGATGATTACATGATGATGAAATATATCAATGTGTATGATGATTATATATGATGTAATACGGAAGGAATGATGATAAAATGCATGTATGCTATATGATGAGGAGAGGGATGAATGTATAAATGATATTCTTATATATAGTATTTGCTTATGAGCATGCCCTATTCGGGGGTTGTGGGCCAGATAACCATGTCAAGGGGTTCGTATCTTGATAACCTATCAGGGGGGTTGTACTCCATTCACCAAGGGTGGTAGGGTGCGAATATCCATCAACCTCATTGGTGTTTTTTATTCATCAACCTTGTTGGGGGTTTGTACTCCATCAAGCATGTTGAGGGTTTGTACCCATTAACCCGTTGGGGGGTTTGTACCTCAACAACCTCATGAAGGGGTTTGTACCTCATGCACCTCTCCATACGGGTGATAGGCCTTGGATTGCACTAACAATGGTCACTCCCTACACATGTGTTTTGTTCTATGAAAGTATTATTTACTTCAAGAATCTTCCATTCATGTCATATCACTATATGCTCATCTATTGACTAATTAAGCATGTCGATTATGATGCCAATCTATTGTTGTGTTGCATCCTTCATACTTAGTACATTCAAATATACTAACACATACTCTATGCCTACATGATGTCACTATGTAGGAATCGAAGTCCCACTTGAGCATCCTCCTCCACGTGGCTAGAACGACTTCGCTCAAGCTTGTTGGTGAGTCCTCCTTTTCGGGGATGTTACTTATGGCCTGTTGCTTTATATTAAGACTATATATCTTTGACTTATTTATTGACTATGAGAGTGAGCCTAGTTATTTTGTCTTGATCCCTACACTTATCGTACATAGTAGAGGTATTGTTAGACATGTTATATATCTTTGTTATGAACTTTGAATCCTTTTGACTCTTGATGTTAATTTTATGAAGTTGTCCCTTATCCCTGTTTATCTCGATTTATTACTTCTTGGTGTATTTTATTACTTCCGTGATCAAGGATGTATAATGATACGTTGAAATGCTTGCTTGGGGTCCCTTCGGATTCCCATGCGTTGTGTCACGTCTAGGCCCTAGGCTTTTGTCGTGATAGGGGTGTTTCAGGTAGCGTGACAGAGCATCAGCCAAAAGTTCATGTTTTGTTAACATGGGTCCAGATAAAGCAAAGATCAACGAAGAAATCATACATCAGCTTACATAGATTCGCACAGGTACGAAGGTGATGGTGAAGAAGAGCCAAGAGAGAGTGAATGCAGTGTTTCATCAACCTCCATGTGCACCCTTGTATGAGGAGCCATATTTTGATAAGTACGTGTGTTTTGTTGTAGTTCAAATAAGGGGGGGTTCCGAACTAATACGCAAGGGTCCAATCAGGACTATGAGCGACAAGGTCGTGGAAACCAAGGTCAAAACTTTACTCGAGATGGAGCTTACAAGGACAACCGCAGGGGATACTACGATAGGAATAGGGGTCTCGAGAGAGATGTAGATTAGGGTTACAGATAAGGCTTCAGAAATAGTCCTTATGTGCCCACCGGATAATTATGACACAGGAGCTAGTAGTTCTAGAACTGAGGAGATGTTTGATCGCCTGTTGAAGAAGCTAAGACACAAGATGAGACTCTAAGGAGCATGAGATTAGAGATTACAAATATTAATCAGAAAATATAGTCTCACTTTGTGGTTGTCAAACAGTTGGAACAATAGTTTGGTTAAGTGTCAACTCAAGTTAATCAGTGTCAAAGGGGTATACTGCGTGGCAACAAAGTTCAAAATCCTAAAAATAATGGGTCGTATATGGCGATCACTATTTGGGATGGCAAGAGTACCATTGATCTTCCCTTGCTAATTGATGAGGAAGATGTTCGAGAGGAGGCGATTGCAGCTGATGTTCACGCTCCAATAACAAAGCAGTCGCACTCAGCAATAAACCTAAACAGAGGTTAGGCTCAAATCCACAAGGAATACGGGGCTTAACTATGTAAATCCACTATCAATCATTTCAAGCATTGATTACTAAAGTCTCTAAAGGGGGAGGGTTGTGATTGAAGAAGAAAAATAAAAATAAACACTACACTAATATGTGGGAGGACAATCAATCACCCTAGACACATAACCCTAATTAGGAATTCACATGCAGGATGATAACTTAGGTTCTTCCAATCCCTTCTTGTGAAGGTGAAGGTCGAATTTCACCATGGCGCTTTGTCGACAACTATGGTATGCCAACTAACAATTACACATTATCCCAGTCAACCTCCCCTTGGTCACGCTTGGTTGATTTGATGAGAACATATCAATAGAATCTTTTCATTTACTTGCCATTTCGTATTCATCACCACCTTGGTCGGGATCATGATAGTAGGAGAGGTTTGATGTTGGGGACCACCAAACAAAATTCATAACAAAGGGAAATAAATAATACATGCAAAACTCCAATCAAAGAAATGCACAAAGTTTAGGTTATTTCAATTCAACTACTCATGCTTCCCACAACCTCAAGTTGTGGGTGCTTAGATACTCATGGCTATAGAAAAACTCAACAACAATGAATGTAAAAGACATAGTTGAGAGTTTACCCAAAATAATATTGAAGAAAAAAACACCTTCAAGCTGGAAACCACAAGCTTTGATAAATGGAAGATGATTAAAATGTTATTTTCCAACCCCCAAAGTGGGTCTTCAAAGTAAAAATTGAAATCTACACTAAAACCTAGAAATATTCTAGAGAGAATATTCAAAGTGAATCCCCTAAGAATATTCAAGTCTAATAGTATTTTTCTTAAACCTTATCATTAAGTATTTATACTATGTATAGTTTTACCCAAAAAAGTAAATAAAAAAGACAGCTGGCAGTAGATACGTCGCACAGGTATGACTCTTAGGGTGACCTACGAGTCGTAGTTGGAGTCTCATAGATAGCACTTTACAATTTGGACTTGACTATTATGACCCATTGTTATGAATCGTTGTTTGGCTACGACTGGTATGCTCCACCCGTAGTCTAGAACTTCAGTTCTTTGTCCAAACTTTTAGCTCACTGTTTCTTGCAACAATCCGACCTATACGTGTTGTACTGAGACCTAAGAATTGTAGAGTGGCCTCATAGGACTGACCTGCACTTAGCAGATTCTTGATTTTGCTCACTATTTCTTGTTACAAGACCACCTTATGACTCGTAGATTGGGATACAACTCGTAGGATGGCTCGTATGTCCTGCACTTCAGCAAAAATCTACAATTTTCTTCCAAAAACATGCCAATCTATCTTTTTTGCAATAACATAAAAACACATAAAAATCATAAAACGTCGCATTAAGAACTGGTAAAGTCCTTTGTTTTAGGCACAAAATGTGTTGTATTTTGACAGCACATCAACACCCGAACCTCAATTCAACCTTGAGAACAAAACCCGAACCTCAAATCAACCTTAGAAAAAGGACTAAGCCCTTGTAGTTGACCCAATGGATTGATCATCCTTAACCATCATATTACAACTTTACGGGTCCTGCAATCATCGAAAGCATGTTATGCAAATAGCCAAACCACCTCAAGACCTCCAACACGTCAAGCTAAGTTAAACCAATATCACAACACATGACATCTATGCAATAAGAACATAGGGCAACCCTCATAGACCCCTTCTACCCACTATAGATTCACACAACAATCCGGGACACACACATAAATCCTATTAGCAAAAAGAAATAACACATGGAATAGCAACTCCCGGGCCTATCAAATCACCCTATTCAAAATGTCAGTCACAATATTGGCCTTATTTAATGTCAACTAAGTCACAAGAGGGCAATAGAAGATAACCTATTCACAACCTCCGGTAATAGCCCACTAAGCCCAAGAAGCTCCTAATATCCGATGGGTTCAAAGGACAAGCCCAATCTCTAAGCACCTTCATCTTACTATGGTCGATCTTAATACCATCACCCGGCACAACACGACCTAGAAAGGAAACCTCCTGCAACAAAAATCCCCATTTCTCCTATTTAGCATCCAACTTTCTTCTTTAAACTTTGTAGTACTACCCTTAAAAGACTCACATACACTACCTTATTAGGGAACACAAACCATCATATCATTACCAAAACCAGGATAAGCCTATTAGAGTAGGGACTAAAGATCTTAACCACGAGACTTATGGACATAACAGTGCACTAGTCAAACCAAAAGATACTATTCCAAATTCAAAATATCAGAAAGGACATTCAAAGCCTCATCTATCACCAACAACAATTTTATAGACAAAATAGCTTAGGTTCAACAACTCCAATTCTCATAAGATGATAAATGCAACCCCTTAGAGACCAATTGTACATTAAGATGTGAAATGGACCTACCTCCCTAGCTACCATTTGACAACCTCCCACTCAAGGACGATCTCATTAGGGATTCGGGATCTAACTCTAAGGGCCCTACCATCCATGAAGACACAACATGCAAACAACCATTCCATCCCTAGCATGACATCAAAATCCACCATACCAACTCCAATAAGTCATAAAGCAATATCTAATGCAATACAATCCTGGAGCAACACCTATGAACCTCCAAGTAAACATATACTCAACAAAAGCACAGACACTAAGGTCTATACAATAACATGGGCACATAATAAGCCCCGATAGTAGCTAAAAGAATAGATATAAAATAGTGGCACACCGGCCCAATAATGCATGCAAAACAAATCCAAGGATACTCCAACTTACTGGCAGTAGCATCGAGCACTTAACCCTCTTCTTGCGCCACATGATCAACATGACCATCTTTACCCTTCATTTGACCATATAGGCAGCCTAGAATTTTGTGTCCCATTTCCTAATAGCCAAAGCATGCACCCCTATTCCTCCAATAGGCACCATCGTGTTTCCTTTCGCACTTTTAGCATTTAGGCTTTTCCATCCGCTCATCTCATCTTTTTCCCCTCTTATGCTTATGAGGACACTCTTTTATCGTATGACCCATCTCTCCATAACTATAACAAGCATTAGTAGATTTCACGCATTATCCATCATGACCTCTACCATATTTCGGGCACCTAACACAAGGCACCACACCAAGTTTATCTCACCCCTTGGGACTTTGGAATTTACCCTGAACACGGGCCCTCTTAGCCTCACTACCTCTCCCCTCACCACTAGAAGTCTCGGGAGCACTGACTTGTTGATTGAGTTGAATTGCCAATGTTGTCACCGCTTTGGCCATTACCCATAGAGCATTTTGAACCTCCATGTTCGATATATCACCATCTTGAGTAGCTTGAGACATATCCTGAAATATAAAGGTTAGGGGTTAGCAATAAGTCCTAGGGGACCTAACTCTATCGCACGACATAGAATATGAAGAAGTGAAACATTTCCTAGAATGCTTCTTAGCCTCCTACTCATAGCTGTGGTGCACAACACAACCATGGAAAAGACTCTAACCGACGTGGTGTGTTGGACTAGAAGGATCTAACAACCTAGTGCTTTGATACCCAGTTTGTCACGACCCAAAATAGGGCCTAGATGTGGCATGGCGAATTGGGAGCCTGAAGGGTCCCCAAACAAACCTCTTAACTTATCATTACACCTCATTGGTCGCTAAAGCATTCAAATAACATAAAAGGGTAGAAATAGGGGCAATGGGACTAAGGGGAAAGCTTGCACGATATCATAATCAACGGAAAAAGAGTCTAGGCTCATATCATAGGTACATAGCATGTCCAACAACACCTTTACTACACAAATTAGAGAAGGGGCCAAAACAAAGTAGCCGGGCTCACCCTCTTAATCTAAATTGAAAGTAAAGAAGAGTGTTCAATACATAATAAGAAATATATACTAAGCTCCCCAAAGTAGAGGACTCACCAACTAGCTTGAGTAGTACCGAACTGGCCACGTAGAGGAGAAAGATGATCAACTTCGGCTTCGATCCATACATGTTGATATTTTGTGGGCAAGAGCATGCAATAGTAGGTTTGAATGTACCATGTATTTAGGATGCAATGAAACAATAGATAGGCATCATTATAAAAATGCATAATATTAAGCAATAGGCATAATATAACAATATGACATCTATGATCAATGCTTAAGTATCACATACTCATATAGGATATCATATTTGTAGAGGAGATGAAGCTAGCTATTCAAGGTATAAAACCCCTTGGTGGTTATGTTGTATAAAACCCTGACATGGTTGATGATAATCATACCTTATGAACACGGTGGCAAAGTACAAACACCTCACATAGTTGATGAGTACAAATACTCAACATGGTTACCTGGGTTCTTATCCCCCTGGATCGGGCATGGTCTAATGTAATACTTTATATAGAGTATATAATGTGCGTAAGCTCATTTCATCATCATATAGTCACTCATAACATATCTCATGCTTTGGACCTTTAACTCCTCAAGAAATCACATTCGAATATTTTATCAAAGACTGAGAGGGCGTATAATGCTAGTATAAAGCCTTGAAATATAGAGATGAAATCATGTAAGAAAATTTATTATAAAACCATCAATCAACACCTTGCAACACCCTCAAGCAATATACATCAAAACCACTAATCAAATTTTACAATAGATCCAAGATTTGTATCTCAAAATGTGGCAAAACAACTACAACTTTACATAACTTTAACATAGTTAATAGGCATATTCATAATAGTAAACCCGTTTGTAAAATCAACTTTAAATCATGAAAATTGAGTAAAAGGAGATTAGGGCACCGTGGGTGGAAGAACCCAATGGCTAAAACCTACATACTTTGACTTTGGAGAGTTTCTTGAAGAAGATTTGTAATGGAGGCTTGAAGCTTGAATGAAATCCTTAGATCCAAAAGCATTTTAGGACTTTTGAATATTGACGAGGACTTGGGGCTTGACTTGGTTTCCTTGAATTTCCATAAAACTTCTTGAAAACCTTGAGAATGAATAGAGAATTTGATGAAGATTAGAGTGGATTTTGAGATGTTTTTGGTGAGTTTTTAGGGCTAAAACGTGTAAAGAATGAGGGATTTTCATTTCTATAGGTTTAGGGTTATTACCCAATTCTCTTGGAATAAGAACAATTTTCGAACATGTTTGAACTAGTCCGCGTCAGGTCCGCATCGTAGACCTGTTGCAGACAGCTACTATTTTTTCAAAGTTTCACCAAAAATTCTTTTTTCTTGGCATAGACAAAGTATACCTTATAAGTACTCGTTTTCCCTTATAGTTTTGCCTTCTAAAAAAGAATAAGAGGTCGGATTTGTGAAATTTGGCACGAATTGTGAGATATTGAAAAAAACATGTATCATAGGGTCTTTCCAAGCTACGTGGAGGGGTGTTTAAAAGTCGCCGATTTGAGATATAAGGGAATACCGATTATGGGTGTATTCCAAGGCAAGTGTGGGGTGTTTCAATATCTCCCCCTTGGGAACATTCGTCATCGAATGGCGAAGAAATGTACATAAGAAGAGTAATCATGAACAAATCATCCCCAATAAGAATGCGACAATGCAATGAAAACACCATTTTAAAAGCTTAACATAAGTGTCAAAAATTGTCCTGAATTTGTCAATATGAACATGGAAGCATGCAAATGACGTAGGGGCTGAAGTATAAGACTTGTAATCACATGAAGGGATTCAGCATGCTATCATAAGCTTGAGTAGAATGAAAGAGGTATGGATATCGCTTTTCCATGCCCTCTCCGACTCCCCTAGAGACACTTTTGACTTGACGATTCTTCCAAAGGGCCTTGACAAAACAATCGCTTACCAATCAACTTCTTCAACCCTTCCATACAATACCTCCACCAGGACATCTTCCTAAGGCACCTATCCTCTATAGCACCCAAAATTATAGAGTTCTACAACACTAAAGTCACCATCACATCTCTTCAACCTAAAAGCATGAAAAACTGGACAAACCATAACCATACCATAGGCAATTCCCAACCTTATGCAACCTAACCATCCTCCTTTTACACCCTATAAGGACTCACAATCTTCAACTCAATTGTCAACCTTAAATACACCTAATCCACTTTGTACCATAACCACCATCTCCCCCTTTGGATATAATCTCCACTCTATCATCTTCTCACCCAAAACTTCCAACTCTAATAAAGTAGAATTAAGTCCTTTCCTAATCTAGACCTCTTAATCCAAGGAGATTTGAAACCATCAAGAATGCTTACACCACCATGCTCAACTTCCCTCAACCTAACTTCCAATCTAACCAACCAATAGACCCCAATAGTCTCCTCTTTGCCACCATCAACAAATATGCTGGACTACTTAGAGCACCAACCGCAACATTACCCTTACTGGGGAAAAATAATGCATACTCATTCATAATCCTTAAAGAATTCTAACCACCTTCTTGCTATCCACAATGCACGCCTATCATATTTAGCAAACAACCTCTCATCCTCTGAGACTTGCAACACTATCTCTAAATGATTCACAAGATCTAAACAAATCAACACCTCATCACTAGAGACCACCACAAACATACGAAGCTAGGGTTTGAAGACCCTATTCAAGAAACCCACAAATACTACTGGTGCATAAGCCAACAAAAAAACTCCTCCAATATTCAAAATGATCATTTCTACTTCAAAAGGACACTTAGGGATATCACCTACCCTCATCCACACTTGACAACAAAACTTAAACCTCAAATCAACCGTAGATAAGTAACTAACCCATTATAGTTGACCAAATAGAACGACCATCCTTAACCATCATATTTCAACCTTACGGGTCCTACACTTATCAAAACCATGCTACGCAAATAGCCAAAACACCTCCAGACCTCTAACATATCAAGCTAAGTTCAACAAAGATTACTAGACAAGACTTCTATGCAATAAGAACATAGGTCAACCCTCATAGACTCCTTCTACTCACTATAGACTCACGCAACCATCCGGGACACACACATGAATCCTATTAGCACAAAAGAATAACACAAGCAATAGCGACTCCCAGACCTATCAAATCACCCTACTCAAAATGTCGGTCACAACATTGGCCTTACTTACTGTCAGCTAAGTCACAAGAGGGGCTATAGAAGATAACTTATTCAAAACCACTGGTAGCCTACTAAGCCTAAGAAGCTCCTAATATCCGAAGGTTCAAAAGTCTAGGGAAATCTCTTATCACCTTCGTCTTAATATGGTCCACCTTAATAGCATCACCCGGCACCACACGACCTATAAAGGAAACCTCTTATAATCAAAATCTCCATTTCTCCTATTTAGCATCCAACCTTCTTCTTTAAAGTCTGTAGTACTACCGTCAAAAGACTCACATACACTACCTTATTAGGGAACACATACCATCGTATCATCATCAAAACTACCATAAGCCTATTAGAGTAGGGACTAAAGATCTTACCCATGAGACTTATAGGCATAACCGGTGCACTAGCCAAACCAAAAGACACTACCCAAAATTAAAAATATCGGAAAGGACACTCAAAGCCTTATGTACCACCAACAACAATTCTATAGACAAAACAACTTAGGTTCAACACCTCCAGCTCGCACAAGATAATAAATGCAACCCCTTAGAGACCAATTGTATCTTAAGACATGAAATGGACCTACCTCTCTAGCTACCAATTGACAACCTTCTACTCAAGTACAGGCTCATTAGGTATTCAGGATCTAACTCTACGGGGCCTACCATCCATGAAGACACAACATGCAAACAACCATTCCTTCGCTAGCATGAAATCAAAATCCACCACACCAACTCTAAGAAGTCACAAAGCAATACCTAATGCAATAAAACCCAGATCAACACCTATAAACCTCCTAACAACCTTATACTGAAAAAAATAAATAGATATCAAGGTCCACACAACAACTCGGGCACAAAAAGCCCCACTAGCAACCAAAAGAATAGAGATCAAATAGTGTCACTAAATAGGAAAATCCAATTTATCGAAGTAGCATCGGACACTTCATCCCCGTTTTGAGCCACTTGATATACATGACCATCTTTACCCTTCTTTTGAGCATATTGGCAGCTCAAATTTTCTTGGCCCATTTCCCTATATCCAAGGCATGCACCTGTGTTGCTCCAACATGTACCACTATGTTTCTTCTTGCACTTTTAGCATTTAGGCCTTTGCACCCCCTTATGTCCTCTTTTACCCCTCTTACGCTTATGACGACACTCCTTTATCATATGACCTATCTCTCCACAACCATCATAAGCATTAGTACCATTCAAGCATTGGCCATCATGGCCTCTACCACATTTTGTGCACCTAATATAAGAGACCATACCACCTTTATCTCTCCCCTTAGAACTTTGGAATTTACCCTGAACACGGGCCCTCTTGGCCTCACTACCTCTCCCCCCACCACTAGAAGTTTTGGGAGCACCTACTTGTTAATTGCATTGAGTTTCCAATGTTGTCAATGCTTATTCCATTGCCCATAGAGCATTTCGAGCCTCCACATTTGATATATCACCATCTTGAGTAGCTTGAGACATATCTTGAAATGAAATGTTTAGGGGTTCGCAATTAGCCCTAGGGGACCTAACTCTATCACACGACTTAGATCGTGAAGAAGTGAAACATTTCCTAGAACACATCATAGCTTCCTACTCATAGTTGTGGTGCAAAATACAACCATGAATAAGACTCTAACCGACGCGGTGTGTTGGAATCTAAGGATCTAACAACCTAGTGCTCTGATACCAAGTTGTCACGACCCAAAATAGGGCCTAGATGTGGCACGACGAATGGGGAGCCTGAAGGGTCTCTAAACAAGCCTCTTAACTTATCGTTACACCTCATTTTGTCCCGAAAGCATTTAGATAACATAAAAAAGTAGAAATAGGGTCAATGGGACTAAGGGAAAAGCTTGCACAACATCATTATCAAGTAACGGAGAGTTAAGGCTCATATCATAGATACATAGCATATGCCAAACAACACCTCTACTATATAGATAAGAGCGGGGGCCAAGACAAAGTAACCAAGCTCATCCTTATAGTCAAAATAAAAAGTAAAGAAAAGTGTTCAATACATAATAAGAGAAACATATACTAAGGTCCCCGAAGTGGAGGACTCAACAACTAGCTTGAGTAGCGCCGAACTAGCCATGTGTAGTAGAAGGATAATCAACTTGAGCTTCGATCCCTTCATGGTGATATCATGTAAGAAAGAGTATGTGTTAGTACATTTGAATGTACTAATATGTAGGATGCAATGCAACAACAGATAGGCATGAATCAAAATCTATAATATTAAGCAATAGGCATAGTATAAAATACGGCATGTTAAGTAACTCATACTCATATAGGATATCATATGTGTAGAAGAGACCAAGCTAGTTATTCAAGGTACAAACCCCTTGGTGGTTGTCTAGTATAAACCCCTCACATGGTTGATCATAATCATACCTTATAAACATGACGGCGAAGTACAAACCCCTCACATGGTTGATGAGTGCAAACCCCCAACATGGTTACCCCGGCTCTTATCCCCCCATATCGGGTATGGTCTAATACAACACTTTATATAGAGTATATAATATGTGTAAGCTCATTTCATCACAATATAGTCATTCATATCATATCTCGTGCTTCGGACTTTTAACTCCTCAGGAAACAACATCCGGACATTTTATCAAACACTTAAAGGGTGTGTATTGCTAGTATAAAACCATGAAATATAGAGTTGAAATCATGCAAGAAAATATATTGTAAGACTGTCAATCAATATCTTGCAACATCCTTAAGTAATACACATCAAAACTTCTCATCAAATCCTACAACAGATCTAAGCGTTATAGCTCAGAACGTAGCAAAACAATCAAAACTTTACATAGCTTTAAAATAGTTCATAGATATTTTCATAATAATAAACCCATTTCTAAAATCAACTTTAAATCATGTAAATTGAGTTAGAGGAGATTAGGGAACCTTAGGTGGAAAAACCCAATGGCTAAAACCTACATACCTTGATTTTGGAGAGTTTCTTGAAGAATATTTAAAATGGAGGCTTGAAGTTTGAATGAAATCATTAGATCCGGATGAGTTTTCGGAATATTGAATTTGAGGAGGATTTGAACTTTGCTTAGTTTCCTTGAATTCCCCAAGACTTCTTGAAAACCTTGACAATGAATGGAGAATTTGATGAAGATTACATAGGAATTTGAGTGGTTTTTGGTTAGTTTTTAGGGCTAAAAATGGCTAAAGAATGAGGGGTTTTCATTTATATAGGTACAGGGGTATTACCCAGTTGCCCTAGAGTAAAAGGAATAATTTTCAAAAATTTTTGAACTAGTCTATGTCGCAGACCCTATGCAGATAAGTACTATTTTTGTGGAGTTTCACCAGAAACTATTTTACTTGGCACAAACAAAGTATACCATGTTGTTACACATTCCGCCATAAAATTTTTGCTAGATGAACAAGAATATGATGTCAGATTTGCAAAATTCGGCAAAGATTGTGAGATATTGAAAAAACTACATCATAGGGTCTTTCCGAGCTATGTGGAGGGGTGTTTAAATATCCCCGATTTCTGATATATGGGAATTACGATTATGGGGGTATTCCTAGGCAAAAGTGGGGTGTTTTACCTCCCCTTAGAAGATTAATGATTTTGCTCGTTATTTCTTGCTACGGGAGTACCTTATAACTTGTAGATAGGACTATGACTTGTAGGATGGCTTGTATGTCCTGCACTTCAAAAAAATCTACAATTTTCTCCTAAAATCATACCATCCTATATTTTCTGCAATAACAACATAAAAGCACATAAAAATCATAAAAAGTTGCATCAAGAACTTCAAAATCCCTTGTTTTAGGCACCAAATGTGTTGCATTTTGACAACATATTAGCAACCAAAGATGCAAATGAAGGAGATTATCCTGGAAAGGATAGGATGAGTGAAGCTGTTGACGCACCACATAAGGTGAAGCCCATTCCTAGGCCTCAACCTCTTTCCCTTAAAGAATCAAAAAGAGGGAGGAGGAAGGTAAATTCAGGCACTTTCTCTCTATGCTGAAACAACTCTCCATCAGTATCTCTCATTGAGGTGTTGGAGAAGATGCCAGGGTATGCTAAGTATATGAAGAACTTGGTCACTAAAAAGAGTACTATAAGTCAGGAGCTCTCCCAAGAGCTTCAGCATTCTGGTGCTATTGCTATGAGTTGCTTGGTTTAGAAGCGAGAGGACCCAGGTGCTTTCACCATAACCTACACCATTGGAGATATAGAGTTTGCAAGGGCACTATGTGATATAGGTGTCAACATTAATTTAATGCCCCTTGCAATCTACAAGAAGCTTAGATTGGGAGCCCCTACCCCAGCTAGTATAGGGTTATTGATGGTATATCACACGGTGAAGAAGCCTTTGGCGATACTGTACACTCTGCTGGTCAAAGTTGAAAAGTTCATTTTTTCTATAGACATTATGATCATAGATTGCAAAGTTCACTTTGACGTCCCAATCATCTTGGGAAGACCGCTAAAATAGTTAACGCAGACGAAGAAGTCGTCTTCAATATCTATCAGTCCATGAATCATTGAGATGATTTGAAGAGTGAAGTTTGGGAAATTTATGATGTATGAGTAACCAATTTGTCTATGTCGTGTTGTGACAATAAATCAGGCACTACTTGGGAGGTAACCCAAGGTTTTTGATTTAATAATGTAGTTTTTGGGCTATTTTTATCTTTGGATTCATCGTAATTTATTTCTTGTATTTTGATTATAATTTTAGACATTGGGCTAGTTGCATATAGGGAAACAATGTGTTGTACGAAGAATATGAAGTTACAGGCCAAATCAACCATTGTGGCTGAGAAGAGCTTTAGGTTGTGTTTCTACAACTTGGTTTATGGGTCATAAAATACTTTATGACCCACATCCCGTCTCGTAGAGATTTCTAGTGAGCAAAAAAATTATGCACTCTAGTCCACGAGCCATCTTTACGATCGGTAGACCAAACTATGGGTCGTGACTGGGGCTCGTGGACTCCAAATAAGTTTCCTGAAAATTTTGCTAAGTGTGAGGTCTCTACGACTGAAATGACCCCAAGAAAGTTCCTGAAAATATGCCTTGGAAGTGCCCAAAATCGTAATTTTCATATTTCTCAAAATTCATATGTGATATCAAAAATACGACTTCATATTGTTGATCAAGGCATCAAATTGAGTGGAACAAAGTTCCAACACCAATTGAAAATCAACCATATCAAAATTTAAAAATCACAAAATGCAATTACCAATGAGATTTTCGCGCCTAACGCGTGACGTGCCAAGGGTGCACCTCAGTTCATTTTATGTGCTTCTTTTCAAGCTCGGTCCAAGGCTTTTTGGTCTTGGGCCTAAGTATTCCCAAACATAAAAATACCTACAATTAGCCATATTTCAGCCTCATATCATTCAAAAGATTCCTCAATACATCCTGAAAGACATAGCCAAATATTTCACTCCTAAATTCAAGTTGCAAAACTTATTCGGATCCTAAGGTTCTCATTCAAGCTTCAAGTCTCCATCTACAATCTTCATTAAGTTATTCTCCAAAGCTATGTTATGTGGGTTTCTTTCATGAATTCCTTTCACCCATGATACCCACGCTCTTTTTTACCTAAAATTGCATGATTTAAAGTTGATTTACTTATGGGTCTTATCCATTATGAATTTCACTGCACAATTTATTGGGGTTTTATGAACTTATGATTGTTTTAGCATGTTTGAGCTATGAATCTAAGATCTATTGTGAGATTTGATGAAGTGATTTGATATATGTTGATTGAGGGTGTTACCAAGTATCTATTGATGATTTTACATTGAATTTTCTATCATAAATTCACTCTTGAATTACATGGTTTTTAATCTAGCACTAGACACCCGCCAAGTGTTTGGTGAAATATTTGGTTATGATTTCTTAAGGAATTTAAGGTCCAATGCATATCTTATGAGTTAAATGACTTTCTGATGATGAAAGTACGTTGTATATATGTTAACTTCATGATGAACTTTTTTAGTGTTGTGAGTCGACCATGCCTATCTCGGGGTGTTGTAGGCCCGGGTAACCACATCAAGGGCTTGGTACTTTGGTCACTTAGTACGGGGGATAGTAGGCCCGTATAACCGCATCGAGGGGTTGGTACCTTGGTTGTGTAGTACAAGAGGTAGTAGGCCCATACGACCATATTGAGGGGTTGGTACCTCATTAACAACTTCGAGGTTCTTGTATGTTGGTTGCCTAGTACGAGGGGTAGTAGGCCCATATGACCATATTGAGGGGTTGGTACCTCATTAACCATATCGAGGGGTTCATACCTTGATTACCTATATTGATAGTGACTATTCACACATATATTATGTTCTATATAAGCATGTTTTACTTCAAACATCATTCATATATGTCATATTGCTATATGTTTATCTATTGTCTATGGTACGCATTTTGCTTATGGTGCCTATCACTTGTTGCTTTGCATACTACATACTTAGTACATTCAAGCATACTAATGTATACTCTCTGCCTACATGATGTCTCCATGTAGAATCCAGAGTCCCACTTGATCATCCTTCCCCACATGGCTAGTACGACTCCTCTCAAGCACTTTGGTGAGTCATCCATTTCGAGGACGATGTTTATGATCTCATACTGTGTTTCAAGACTATCTTCTTTAATGCATTTGTTGAATATAAGGGTGAGCCTGATAGCTTGTGTTGTCCCCTGCTAAGTATCTATGGTTTAGAGGTATTGTTTCACATGTTTCGTATTATGCTATGAGCTTGACTCTCTTTTGACTCTTGATTTTTATGATATAAAAGTTGTCCCTTAGCCCCATTGTCCATATTTACTATCTCTCATGGTATTTTAATGCTTCCACGACCAATGATTTGTAATGACATGTTAAGAGCCTTGCTTGGGGTCCCTTCGGGTCCTCCATTCACCGTGTCACGTCTAGACCCTAGGCTTGGATCCTAACAATGATCATCTCTATGAGTCGTAGAATACTTTACAACTTATAGACTAGTCTGTGAAACCTTCTTGAAATCTAGGGTTTTGATGTTCTATGAAACCATCATTTAGAAATCGTAAAACACTCTATGGCCCGTAATCAGGATTTCGTATAGTCCAGGCCCATTAACTTTTCAATTGACTCGGTGAAGGTATAAATAATGGTGTCAAATTATTTTGAACTGATTCTTGACCTAAATTACAAAGCTAACCCAGTCAACCTCCCTCCCCCCTTTTTCGTGAAACCAACCATCGATGGCCACCATACACCCGTTTACTGGCAAGATTTTGGCAGCCTAAGGTTTCGTGCCTAGTCAACTCCTTTAACTTAATGTCAAATCTTGGTAAGTTTTCATTTAAATTAAAACCTTTGATTTGCCTTGTTTTGAATGATTGATTTGGAAATTATATGAAGAATAATGGTGTTTAGACATAAAATCCATGGTTGAATTTAAATTGTGTTGGTTGAAATTAGGTTGCCCATGTTTGAATTATTAACTAAGTCCAAAATTGCGCACTTTGCCCTTATGTGAATGTTTTGGACAGTTGTTTATGCCCATTAAGTCACTCATCATGTGTGATTAAATGATTGTGTTTGTGAATTTGTGGGTGATCTTGTTGAAATCAACCATAGGTGGTTGGAATCGTAGGATAAATCATGCTTAATCACTTTTGATGGGGTGTATGTGTGTAGACAATATTGGGGTAGTGGTTGTAATATAGGAATCATGTGGGTGCACGTGTTTTTTCTTCGATGTTGATAATATATTTGTTGAAGAATTCAATTGGGGTCCATATGATGGGCTTAGAAACTAAGATGGCTGAGTTTGCTGGTTCACAAGTGGCCTTTATGGCCTGTGGATTATTCCACGAGTCATAATTGCCCCTCCTGCAAGATTTGAAAAACTTGATGTTTCTGAGTATGCATAAGACAAGACCTTCTACGAGTGGTAAATCACTTTACGGCTCGTAGATAGGTCTCATCGATCCCTGCCTAGAATTAATTACTTACTGGAAATCTCTATGACTCAGTCTATAACTTGTAAACAAGTTTATGAGTCGTACCTAGTCTCATAGACCTTTCTGCTAACAAGACTTATTTGAACCATTGTTTTACAAAATCTTTTTACGGCTCATAGTATCCACTAAGATCTGTAAAGGTACTTTCGTAGAACCCATATCCACTTGAATTCAGATGACTTTTTACATCCTAATTTTTGACTTGTGGGGCTAACAATGGTGTGTGTATATGTATGTTTTAGCTACTATGGCGCCAAAAGCCAATGTGATGAGATCCGGGCTATATCGAGGAGGCTCAGAGATGACCCATCGGATGATGAACAGGCTACCACACTGAGTGGCTTACTTGAGGTGTGGGATGTTAGCCTGGATCAAAAAGCAGCTTGGCCACAAACCAGAGCCACTACTAGAGCTAGGTAGACTCAGGCTCTTGTTGCTCGCAATCCCTAGTCTGAGAAGAGAGACAACTAATGTCGCCCAAGTTACAACTCCTTTTTAGAGGATAAAGTGGTTGGTGTCAAGAAATAGAGCCTAACCAAGGTTAGGGTCGAGCCCAAGGGAATATGTAGACTCAAGACAAATTCACCAATATAAAACCCGAGTACTTAACAGACTCAATTCCCTAAGGAAGGGGTTGCAATAATCAATAAGAAAGTAAACTGAACCAACTATTACAAGAGAAAATTAATAATGGAAGGAAACTACAATATTGTGTTCCCCATGATTCCTAACTTAGTGTCACTAGATAACCTAAGTTTTGTCTAGTGTATATCATATTGGAGGGTAATTTAAGTTCACCAAGACCTTTGGTCAAAGGTGAGAGGAGAATTTCACTATGCGACCTGGCCCATCTCCATAGTTTACATTACTAACCATTACCTATTAGTCCCAGTACAACCTCTCCTTAGCCTAGTTCAGTTCATTAGACGAGAGCACATAAATCCAATCCTGTTAATTAATCTATTTTCCTATTCGTTACTACGTTGGTCCAGTCAGTAGCACCAGGTGAGTTCTAATGTTGGTCACCACTAGAAAATGTGCAAAATGAAGAGAGTTAAATAATACATGCATATACACCTTCAAAGAGTTGTAAATTATCCAGTTTTACTTTGTTAATTCTTCATGGTTCCCACAACCCTAGTTGTGGATTTAGCTACTCATGCTATGTTTAGATGACTAAATTATGAATTGAAAAGGCATAAGTAAACCCTTACACAATTGAATTAAGCTCAAGAAAATCCAAAGTCAATGGCAATCACAAGATGGAAGATTGAATTAAGGCACAAGTGTTTTCGAAGACTCTCTCATAATATTTTCTCTCCAAGTATTGAGTTCATTGGTATAAACCCTAAAACTACTAGAAAGTGACGACCCTCACAAAAATAACCTAAAAACCTATTTATAGTAACTACAAATAAGTCCTAAACAAATAAGAAAAATTGGTCCACAAACTCCACAAAAGCACTCTACGACTCATAGTTTCTTCTATGGCTCGTAGATGAGGTCTCGTAATTAGCTACTGGAACTTTTGACTTCTCTTTCATGACACCTTTTAGGACTCGTAAAGTAGTTTATGACCTGTAAAGGAGGTTTCATCTGATGATTTTCCTGGATGTCCACTTCTCTGTTCCTCAGGGCACGAAAGAAGGTCTATGATTCGTAACTTGCTCCATTACTCATATGCATGTCTCATAGACTTCAACTTCAGCAACTTCTCCCTCACTAGAAATCCTCACAAAACTTATCTATGACTCGTAAACTGGACCACGACTCATAGATAGTCTTATACAACAGCAAAAACTATCAACATCTGTAATTTTTGCTAAAACATGGGCAACCTATAATCCTGCAAATCTAAACACAAAAACACATAAAAGCCATAAATATCGCATTGAGAACACACAAAATACTAAGTTTTAAGTATCAAAATATTGTATTTTAGCAGCACATCAACACCCTCAACTTAAAATTGTTGCTTATCCTCAAGCGATGACTCAATCTATATAGACGATATCGTAACACATTAACCTCAACTCAATGGAATATATCATATACATCTCAAACTCAGATACCAACACCAACATTTTAAAACAGGATCAGATAGCTATTTAGCAAACAAATGCAGAGTGGTGCATGTGACAACACAACCATGATAAGTAAGGGATAATCAACAGTCCACAATCACTGAACAAGTCAAATGCAAACAATGTAATGCAAGTGCCTCACAGAAAGAAGTCTCATGTATGACACTCAATGATGATTTCCTATTTAATCTTGGGAGTATGCAAAAATGCTCACCCTCACAAAGTTGCTCATGAATAATGACTAATCCATAGGCTTGCCCCTATACTCATGACTCATGCCTTCAACTAACTGGATTAGGATCACTTTAGAACTTTCTAGGATTATAAAGTAGGCTCAGGAGGCTTTGGTATGATATTTTAGGAAGATAGTGACTAAAGGCTCTTTTTGAAACTGCATTTTTCTATACTCTTGCCCCACTAGCTCTGTCATTTTCATCTTCTCTTTTTCCTTATTCAAGCTGTTCTGGGTGCTTTCTTCTTATTTTCCAACTTTTTTGTTGCCTTGTTTTACACTTCATTTTAGTTTTTAGCTCTTTCTAAAGCTTCTTTTATTTTTCTTACACCTTGTACATTATTTTTCTTCCTTTTCTCCTCCTTCCTAATTCACCCCCTTATTTTTATGCTTTTACCCTTACATAAGTCACCTTAACCTAGGCTTTTAGCCTTTGTTTGAGGTGCAAAATATCTATCATCCGAACAAGGGGCACTTTTGGTAGCCACCCTCAACTTAGACTTTTTGCCTTAGTCAAGGTGCACAATGTTCAAGAAAGACGAGGGTAAATTTTAGGATTTTTCACTAGATAAGGCTAGGTTAATTAGATGTTTGGAAAGAATTGGTACAGGTTACGCTCAATAATTTGGAACAAGGGATATATCATCATTTTGGTTGGTTATTTATAAGCTAAATTGGACTATTTAGGAACAAAGGCCAAAGATCCTTTCCTAATCCATTTAATGTACAATCTAACTTTGAGTAATAGGGCAAGTTATCAATTAGCAAAAAATAAATGGATCTAGTCGTAAATGATTCAACGGCTCGTAAATCATCATTTCATAATAACCTCAACACTTAGAAAAGTTTCAGAAAATATTACATGGGTTCCACGAGCCCCATTCACGACTCATAGTATGATCTACGAATCGTAAGGTTGGCTCGTGAACTAGAGTGCATAGTTTTCCTACTCCCTGGAAATCTCTACGAGATGGGATACAAGTCATTAACTAATTTACGACTTGTAGACCCAGTGGTAGACACTCAACTTGACGCTCTTCTCAGCCAAGTTGCTGACTTAGTCCTTTATCTGCATACGCTTCATAAAGTTATTGTTACACTTTATACAACCAACCTATTATCAAAAATTACAATCAAAACAAAACAAAACAACTACCTATGAATCCAAAAACATAAAATACATCTATAACTATGATATTACATCAAAAACCTTAGGTTGCCTCCGAAGTAGCACCTGATTTATTGTCGCAGCACGACTTAGGCAAATGGTTACTGAGATTTGACCAGTCGCCCAAATTTCACTCTTTGGCACATCCAGATTTTTCATGGACTGACAAATATCGAAGATAACTTCTTCATTATTCAATCTAAACCTGAGTTGATCATCTTCCATATCCACTAAGGATCCCACAATGCCTAGGAATGATCTTCCAAAGATATTTGTGATGCCGAAGTCGACCTCGTAATCTAGAATCACAAAATTTACAGTGAATATGAATTTTTCCACTTTAATGAACACATCATAAAGTATGCCCTCAGGCTTCTATATCATGAGATCCACCATTAACAACTGCATGCTAGTAGGAGTAGGGGCTCCTAATCCAGGCTTCCTGTAGATCGCAAAGGGTATCCGATTGATAGTTGCACCTAAGTCACATAATGCCCTTGCAAATTCCACATCTCCTATAGTGCAAGGTATAGTAAAAGCACCTATATCATCATGCTTCATAGCTAAGGACTTCGTTGTTATAACAATGCAGTGTCGAAGCTCTTGAGGAAACTCTTGACTCAAAGTACGCTTTTTAGTGACTAAGTATGGAATATACTTTGCATAGCCCAACATTTTCTTCAAAGTATCGATGAGAGGGATGTTGATAGATAGTTGCTTAAGCATGGAGAGGAAGTGCTTGAACTTTCATTCCTCCTCCATTTTTTAATTATTTAAGAGAAAGGAGGAGGAGGCCTAGGGATGGGCTTAAACTTCTGTGGCGCTTCGGCTGTTTCACATACCCCATCCTTGCCACAATCATCTCCTGTATACACATTCTTAGTTGCAACCATTTCCTCACAAATATCTTCCTCATCAACCGGTATAGAAGGATCAATAATGCTCTTGCCACCCATAGTAGTAACCTCCACACACTATCCTTCATTCTTATGATTTTGCACTGTGTTACTAAGCAATGTACCCCTTTGACGTTGATTCAACTGAGTTGACACTTGACTAAACTGTTGTTCAAGTTGTTTAATAGCCACAGAATGAGACTCGATTTTTCGCTTTATGCTTGAAATATCTCATTTCATGACTCTTAGAGTCTCATCTTGTGGCTCAGCCTTCTTTAACAGGTTGTCAAACATCTCCTCAATTCTAGAATTGCCTACACCTCCATTACGATTATGTGGTGGCACATAGGGACCATTTCTGAAGCCTTCTCTATGACCCCAATTTGCATCTGGACCCTTATTCCTATCATAATAACCCCCATGATTGTCTATGAAAGCTCTATCTCTAACATAGTTCTGACCTTAGTTTCCTTGACCTCTGTGCCAATAGTCCTGATTAGACCCTTGGGTGTTTTTGAAAAACCCCTCCTTGATCATTCAAAAAACATGCATCCTCCTTGTAGCGTGGCTCCTCGTACATGGGTGCACGTATAGGTCGGTGAACCTTTTGGTTTACTCTTTCTTGGTTCTGTTTTATTACCACATCCATGCTTATGCGAAGCTAAGCAAACTACTGCATAGTTTCTTCATTAATTTTGGCTTTCTTTGAACCCACAATAACAACACATGAACTCTTCATGGAAGCTCTATCCTACAGTCCCCATGCACGATTCGTCTTAACCACTTTCTCCATACGCTCAGTAATCCTTGTGAATGGTCGATCTAGAATCATGCCCCCTATGATGTGTCTTTACAAACCAGACTGTTCCCATCAAGGGCACGATAGAAGATCTCCACCAAAGCATCATCAACTATCTTTTTATTAGGGATGCTTCTCAGACATTTAGTAAACTGCTCCCATGTAGTTCTTATCGAATCAGAAGAAGTTGCTCAAAGTTATTGATCTAGTCCTTCAACTTGAGTTTCTTCGATTTAGGGAAGTACCTCTCCAAAAAGGCCTTCTGCAAATCTGCCCAACTAGTGATTGAACTATGTGGGAGCTTAGATATCCATAATGCGACATTTCCTGTGAGAGACAATGGGAAGACATGTAGTCTCACAGTATCTATTGATAGATCCTATGTCCCCATAACAATTTTATAAACAAATGACACATTATGTAAGTGACTATGTGGATCCTCTGATGGTAAGCCTACAAATAGCCCAAGTATCTGCAGCATTTAAAGTAACCCACTAGAGACTGGGAACTTTGTGTCTGCCGGTAGTGATGGCAACACAATAGCTCCAGTCACATCCATAGCCATCAGGTTCAACCTGTACTGATTCCACTAGTAAGCATTGGCATTGAACTCCCGAGGCAATGGAATATTCTCAAAAGGAGGTGGGTCCTCAGTTCTATCATTATCATTATTATTTCAGTTCAAAGATGCATTGGCCTTGTTGTTGACACTCTCTTGGGCCATTCTTCTTGTCGTCCTGTGGATCTCAAGATCAAATTGAGTTAAAGGCTTGCCTTGACTCCGAATATTAGGCATACACTACTCGTACACCCTGGAAATACACAAAAACAAAAAACAAAAGTAAAAGAAGGGGAACTAAGGATTAACACTCGAATTACTAGTAAATTTAACTAAGACTTTCCGTATTTCCCAGCTACGGCACCAAAATCTTAATGTCACCCATGTTACACCTCTATTTTCGAGGATAAAGCAGTCGCTGACAAGAAATAGAACCTAACCAAGGTTAGGGTCGAACCTACAGGGAATACGTAGAGTCAAGAAAAATTCACCAATATGCAACCCAAGTAGTCAACCAACGCAATTTCCAAAAAGGGGGGAGGGTTTGCAATAATCAATAAGAAAGTAAACCAGACTAACTATCACAAGAGAAAATCAATAGAAGAGAGAAACTGGGATATTGTGGTCCCCATGATTCCCCAACTCAATATTACCGGATACCCTAAGTCTTGTCTAGTGTATAGCATAAAGGATGGTAATTTATGTTCACCAAGTCCTTTGGTCTAAGGTGAGAGGCGAATTTTACTGTGCGACTTGGCTCATCTCCATAGTGTGCATTACTAACCTTGCCTATTAGTCCCAGTACAACGCCCTTGGCCCAGTTTGAGATGAGAACACCTTAATCGAATCTTGTTAATTAATCTTGTTTTCTATTCATTACTACCTTGGTCCTGTCAGTAACACTAGGCGAGTTGTAATGTTGGCCACCACTAGAAAACATGCAAAATAAAGAGAGTTAATTAATACATAAATATACACCTTCCAAGAATTGTAAATTATTTTATTTTATTTTATTAGTTCTTCATGGTTCCCACAACCTAGTTGTGGATTTATGTGAGATGATCCCAAGATTTAAAGTAATAGGCTTTATGATGATTAAAGTATGTTGTAAATATGTTAACATAGGGTGTTATCATAACAAGAAACTGAGACTTAAAATTAGAAATCTGCTAAGTGAAGGTCAACCCTACGAGGCCATCCTGCGAGTTGTAAGTCTCACTACCACTCGTATAGGTGTACTCATAGCAGGAAATAGAAAGTCCAAACTTTGGATCAAAACTGAAGTCCTAGACTATTAGAGGAGCATGCGAGTCGTAGGCCAAGTAATGACTCATACCAGTGGGTCGTACCAGTTGAGTCCAAGTTGCTAAGAACCTAATACGAGACCCCGATTATGACTCATAGGTCACCCTACGAGTCGTACATATGAGGCGTACCTGCTGTCAGTTGTCTTTTCTACGTAATTTTTAGGGTTTAACTTGTAACTAATATAAATACTTTAAGTTAGGATTTTATTTCAAGAATTCCAGTTTGTAGACATATAATATCACTTTTAATTATTCCCTCAAGAGTTCTTGAGGGTTTTAGTGTAGGTAATTATTTTCTTTTGGAAAACCCACTTTTGGGGATTGCAAATCTTCATTTATACTCATTGTCAATCTATCAAGCTTGTGGTTTCAACTTGTGATGGTTTGAACTTCATTGCTTTGGGTAAAATTCTCAACTCTGTCTTACACTTGCATTTTTGTTGGTTTTACCTTAGCCATGAGTAGATAAACACCCACAACTTAGGGTTGTGGGAACCATGGGCAGTTGACTTTGAGATGACCTAGGTCCGTGTATTTCTATAATTGGGGCTTTACAAAAATTGTCTATTTCCCTTCATTATGATTATTGTTTAGTGGTGGCTAATATCAAACCCCCTACTATCATGATCCCGACCAACATAGTGACGAATAGAAAAAGGGAAGTACATCACAGGATTCTATTGATATATTCTCATCTAATCAAAAAATCTTACAAAGGGGAGGTTGATTGGGATAATAGGTAATGGCTAGCAGGCATACCATGGTAGCCGACCAAGTGCCATGGTGAAATTCAACCATCACCTTCATAAGAGAGCTAGAAGAACCTATGTTACCATACTACATGTAAATCTCCAATTGTAGTTATGTTATCTAGGTTAATCGTGTGAACAAACCGTGGGAAACACAATTCCTAAGTTGTCCCTAAAATTGAGTACTTTCATGCATCATAGTGTAGTGTTTAATTTTGTTTTTGTTCTTGAATCACAACCCCCCCCCCCATTTAGAGATTCTAATAATAGATACTCGAAATGATTGATAGTGAATTCTTATAGTCAAATCATGTATTCCCTATGTTCGACCCTAACCTTCGATTAGGTTAATTTCTAAAAGTGATCACTTTCTTATTGGAGCAAGAACATCATCAAAACTTATGGCGCCATTACCGTGGAATACAACTAGGTTTTTACTTGATTTCACTTTAGTTAGTTCAAGTATTAATTTCTAGACTCTATTATATTTTACTTTTGTTTTTCTTTTTGTTGTTTGTTTTTAATTGCAGGGTGTACTAGGTTGTATGCCCAACACAAGGAGCCAAGGCAATCCCTTACTTTCAATCAATGTGGAGATCCATCTACTCTTTAGAAGAATGGCTAAAGTGAATGAGGATATCGCAGTTGAGGAGGAAATATATATGAATGATGATATGGGAATAGAGAAGAATCCTCCACCAAGGAATAACAGGTCACAACTTAGGGACTTCAACGAGAACGCTTATGGGTGGAACTAATATTGCTTGAAACCAATGGCCATGGATATTACTGGTGCTATATCATTGCCTCCATTACCGACAAATGCTAAATTCTCGATGTCAAGTGGATTAATTCAAATGTTCTGAAAACATATGTTATTCAAAGGGATACCTTTAGAGGTTCCCCATCGTCATCTCCATAATGTGGTTTTTGTTTGCAAGAGTGTCACGGGGACAAAATTCTTTCTGTTGATGCCATTGGTTTAAGGGTTTTTCCATTGTCACTTACTGGGAATTCAACTATGTGGTTTTCTGAGCTTCCTCTGGATACAATAACAAGTTGGGCAGAGCTTCAGAGAGTATTTCGTGAAAGATATTTCCTAAGATCTAAGAAGTTAAAGCTCAAAGATCAAATAAACAACTTTGGGCAATTGTCGAGTGACTCTATTAGCACATCAAGGAGAGATTTACCAAATTCTTGAGGATGGTCCCGGTCACAAGATTGTTTATGGTACCTTGGTGATATTTTCTATCGGTCCATTAATGAGAATAGTGAATCTTGTGCCGATACAATCATGGGAGGCATAATTCTTGACCAACCTTTTGCATTGATAGCTGCAAGGATGGACCAAATGGTTAAAATCAATAGAGAATGGGGTCAACAAGAGTGAAGTACAATGAACAAATCATATGCGGTCAACACCAACAATGAGCAAGCAATGGTTAATAAGAGATTATGGAGCAACTAGCTCAACTTTGCACATGTATGGACTTGGTCTTGAAGCAAAACCAAGCGAGTGTCAAAGCGGTCATTCACAAACCTCCTAAGGATCCCCTCTATGAAGATCCATTATTTGATGAAGAAGCTTGTTTTGTGAGTAACCAAGCAGTGGGTTTTTTGAATAACCCTAAGGGTCCAACTTAGACTTAGGAATCAAGGTTGGTACTTATAGAGATAACCGAGGAGGTTATTATGAAAGGGAGAGAGTACCTGATGTTGAATGGAGTAGAAGAGATGGTTATAGGAATGGTCCTTATGTGTTGCCCCTTAACCAAGATGTCATGCGAAGAATTTCTAGGCTTAAAGAGATGTTTGACAAGTTGTTGAAGAGAGCCGACTACCAAGATGAGGCCTTGAAGGGAATGAAAGTAGATATCTCAAGCATTAACAAAAAAATAGGGTCTCACTCAATGGTGATTAAGCAACTAGAACAACAATTTGTACAAGTTTCTTTTCAATTGAACCAATGCCAAAAGGGCACCTTACCAAGTAATATGTTTCAAAATCCTAAAGATGAAGGGCATTTCATGGCATTCATGATTCGTAGTGGGAAAAGCACCATATATCTCCCTATGCTGGTGATTATGGATGAAGTTGATGAGAAGAGTCTTCGTGGTAAAGTTGTGGTTGAGAGAGAAGGTTCGGAGATTTTTGGGATGAAAAGAGAAGAGGTAAGGGAACACATAAAAATGAATTAAATTCTAAAGCCTCCTCCCCCGTTCCCTTAAAGGCTTAAGAAAAAGGAAGAGAATGATAAATTCAAACACTTTATCTCGATATTGAATTAACTATCCATCAACATTCCCCTTCTAGAAGCTTTGAAGAAGATGCCTGGGTATGCCAAGTATATGAAGGATTTGGTAACAAAGAAACATACTTTATGACAAAAGTTCTCATAGGAGGTCCAATAATGTAGTGCGATCATGACCAAATCCCTTGTTCAAAAATGATAAGACCTCGGTGCATTCGCCATTCCTTGCGCCATTGGTAATGTTGTATTCGTAAGAGCATTGTGTGACTTAGGAGAAGGCATCAATCTAATTCCTCTTGCTATATTCAAAAGGTTGGTCTTGGTAATCCTACCCCGACAAGAATACGATTGGTCATGGCAGATCGAACCATCAAAAAGCCAGAGGGAATACTTCTTCATGTGCTGGTTAAAGTTGATAAATTCATCTTTCCAACGGACTTTGTGATCCTTGATTGTGTGGTTGATTTGGAGATGCCTATTATTTTGGGATGAACATTTCTTGCCATTGGGAGAGCTCTCATGGATATAGGTTTGGGTCAACTTCGATTTAAGGTCAATGATACAGAGGTAGTGTTCGACATCTGCTAGTCAATAAAACACCCGAATTAATTGAAGAGTGAGGTTCGGTCCCTTAATAATTACTGATAATGGATGATGAGTAAGTCGATCCACGACGTTAAACAAGGTGCTTCTTAGTTGTTAACCCAAGCATTGTTTATAATTGTAGGTTTGTTTTAAGTATGTTTGGTTATTAGAATTCATAGGTAGTAAGGTGTTTGTTTGTTTTATGTTGAAAGACATTGATGTAGTGGTAATATTTGAAGATGGTTGTGTTTATAGATTTGGTCTACTTGTGGAAATTAAAGAACTAAAGATGAGAGAAAATGACACTTGGAGCAGCCTCTATGAGTAGGCCTATGAGTTATCGTCACCATTACAACTAGTAGTCATGCCTCATAGAGGGAAATACTAAGTATCAAAAGTTTTCGCATACATTACAAGCCAAATTATGATTCATAGGGTCTCTTACGAGTCGTAAGTGGGGTTCGTAATGCCCAGGTTTATTTTCTGAATTTTCACAACTGTTGGGTATGCTACAAGACTGGGACCTAAGAGTCGTAGGATACCCTACGACTCGTAGTCGGGATCTCTAGCCTTGATCTGTAACCTTTTAGAATGGCGACCCAATTTAATATAAAGGGGGCAATAAAATTTGACCCCTATTTTCATTCCACAAGTCTTAAAACCGACGAAACACCCCAACTCATTCCCCCCATTCACTATTTCTTTGGTTGCTTTTCAGGCACTGATGTGCAGGGTGGCTACGGTAGAGTCCAGGCTATAGGCTTTAGTAGCACAGGTCAGACCTTGGGTTAGCAAGACCATGCAGGACTTAGAGGAGAGGATAAAGGCATTCAGCCGTGATTTTGTTAATGAGAGAGTTAGAGCGGTGGATGCCCGAGTCGATGCTTTCGAGGTGAGAGTCCAATGGAGACTTGAGGGGTGCTTGATCTGCTGACAAGAGCAAAGTGACAAAGCAGTGGGCCAAGTTTAAGGCCAATTTATTGCAGATGTTAGCATCGCCAATTGTAGTCCTAGAGGTGGCACCAATGGGTGACGAGGTGTTTGATTGGCTAGTTAACTTCCTGCATGCTCCAGGGAAGAGGCCCCTGAAGATAGGTATCCCAGAGTTGAGTCAGAAGAGTCCTAGACCTGATAACCTAACTGCCCCAGAGGAGGAGACAATACCAAAGGAGGTGGTGTAGGAGTTGATCCTGTTGGTGTCCATACAGAGAGATAGGGAGCAGCGGCCTACACATGGAGAGGGCAGCTCACACATAGCTGTGACCCAGATTGCTGAGGAGAAGGTCGTGACCCAAGACCCTGCTGACTAGACATATATCAGTGATTACGCACCATGATGTTTGACCCTTTTGACCCAGTTCTTATCTTTTCTTTGTGGATACTTTGTCCTTTTGTTGGACAATCTTTTATGTTGGTTTTGGATTTATTATGTTGGTTGTTGTTTTTACTTTTGTTTTTGGATATTAGTTTTTAAAATGTTGGTTTTAATGTATATATATCTATGTTTATGTTTTAGTCATTTTCGTCTTAGTACGTGTTTTTACTTTGAAGACAAAGTATTCTATTTTGGTGTGGTTCGGGAAGTTATGTATTAAGGTGAAGTCTGAGTAACCTCGAGTCCATAACTTCCCCTATTTTTGATCCCGAGGTTTTCTTGTCGCGTTTCATTTTCCTTGTGGATGTTTATTTTTCTATTGAACCGGCATGTTTTAGGTAGTGTAGAGAGTTTGTAAAGGAACATAGTTATTATTTGTTGGCATATACAAGAGTCTTTAATGTACCCTTATAATTTTTGAGATTGTGGTTATTGATGCATTAATGCATTTTGAGTATCTGGAAATGTTTAATCTGATAATGTGAAGGTAATTTGAGGCTGGAAATAGGACCTATGAATCTATACTTGATTGTAAGTGCAGTGTTATGTGTTTTATGAGCCTATTTTTCTACATTCATGCATCATGTATAGACTCATAACTTGCCTTGTTACTTTAAAATTGATTTGGTGATGTGGTTGATTTGAACATGATCTTAGGCTTTTGTTCTTTTAGTGAACCCACTGTTAGCTTAAATGACTTACTAAATGAGCGAGTGAATCCATTGTTACAAATTTTGGAGCTTCACATGTGCTACTTCATTCTTGACACTTTACTATCTTAACCTTGGCTGATGAAATACCTTGATATTGATCTTGGTCTGTCCTTGAAATGTGAACCTTGATTGAGGCTAAAAGGCTAAGTTGAGGGTTGCTACAAATGGTGGCCTTGGTTTAGGGAATAGATATTGTGTACTTCACCTCAGGCTAAAATCCTAAGTTGAGGGTGGCCTTTATTATGGCAAAGTAATAAAAATAAGGTGGTTGGTTGGAAAAGAAAGAAAGAAATGAATAATCATAAACTGGGTGAAGAAAAAGAAAAGAAAAGTGTCTTGAGTTGAAAAGATTAGCATAAAATGAGTTTTGGATTGAGGCATAGCTGAAAAAGAGAAGAAAGCACCCGGGTAAAGCTTGAAACAGGAGAATAAGGGTGGATTTAGGGAAAATGGTTGGGTTATGAAAGCAGAAGTATTGGTAACATGGTTCAAAAATAGCTTTTAGTCACTATTTGCTTAAAATGCCATACCAAAGCCCCCTGAACCTATGTTACAAGCCCTTAAGTCCTAAAGTGATCCAAGTACACTTTGTCACCAAGCTGGAAGATGAATATAGAGGCAAGCATATGGTGTTAGTCATTTTGCACGAATTTCATTTATGAGAGTGAATGATAGTTGGGTACCTTTATTAGAGGGAATGATGTATATGTCATTGGTATAGCTGCTATGTATTTCTCATTGTCTGCGTAGATTGAGTCGTTGCTTGAAGACAAGTAACAATTCTAAGTTGAGGGTGTTGATATGCTGTCAAAATATAACATATTTGATGCCTAAAACAAGGGATTTTGTGAGTTCTTTATGCGACATTTTATGGTTTTTATGTTTTTATGTGTTGCTTTTGCAGAAGAGTTAGCTTGGCATGATTTTGGAGGAAAATTGCAGATTTTGCTGAAGCATAGGACATACGAGTTCACCTACGTGTCGCAGCCCAAGCTACGAGTCGTAAGGTGTTACCATAGCAAGAAATAGAGACCAAATATCAGAAATCTGCTAAGTGAAGGTCAACCCTACGAGGTCATCCTACAAGTTGTAAGTCTCACTATAACTAGTATATGTGTACTCATAGCAGGAAATAGAGACCCCAAACTTTGGATAAAAATTGAAGACCTATATTATAAAAAGAGCATACAAGTCATATCCCGAGCAATGAGTCAGAGCAGTGGGTCATACTAGTTGAATCCAAGATGCCAAGAACCTAATACAAGAGCCCGATTGTGACTAATAGGTCACCCTACGAGTTGTACCTCTGAGGCGTACAAGCTGCCAACTGTCTTTTCTATGTAATTTTTAGGGTTAAACTTGTAACTACTATAAATATTTTAAGTTATTTTGATATTTCCAATTTTGAGACATAGATTATCTCTTTTGATTATTCTCCTCAAGATTGTTTTAGGGTATTAGCTTAAATTATTATTTTCTTTTGGAAAACCCACTTTTGACGATTGTAAATCTTGCTTTGTACTCATTGTCAATCCATCAAGCTTGTGATTTGCGACTTGGGATGTTTTCAATTTCATTACTTTGTTTAAAATTCTCAACTATGTCTTACATTTGCGATTTTTTTGGTTTTGCCTTAACTATGAGTAGCTAAGCACCCACAACTTGGGGTTGTGGGAACCATGGGTAGTTGGCTTGAGATGACTTAGGTTTGTGCATTACTATAATTGGTGTTTTGTATGTATTGTCTATTTCCATTTATTATGATTGTTGTTTGGTGGTGGCTAACACCAAACCCTGCCTACTATTACGATCCCAACCAAGATAGTGACGAATAGGAAAAGGGAAATAGATGAAAGGATTGAATTGATGTGTTCTCGTTCAAGTTGACTAGGACAATAGGTAATAGATAGTTAGCACATCATGGTAGTTGACCAGCGCTATAGTGAAATTCAACCTTCACCTTCAGAAGAGGGTAGGAAGAACCTAAGTTACCGTCTTGCAAGCGAATCTCTAATTGCAGTTATGTTATCTAGGTTAATCGAGTCAACAAAACATGGAGAATACAATTCGCAAGTTGTCCCTAAAATTGAGTGTTTTCTCATATCATATTATTGTGTTTAATTTTGTTTTTGTTCTTGAATCACAACCCCCCACCTTTTAGAGATTCTAGAAATAGATACTCGAAATAATTGATAGTGAATTTTTGTAGCCAAATCGTGTATTCCCTTTGTATTCGACCCTAAACTTCGATTAGGTTAATTGCTGACAGCATCCGCATTCTTATTGGAGCGTGTGCATCATCAGTAATAGGCCCATATAACCATATTGAGGGGTTGATAACTCATTAACCATATCGAGGGCATGTACCTTGATTGCCTATATTGATGGTCACTTGCAACACATGTATTATGTTCTATATAAGCGTGTTTTACTTTAAGCATCATATTATTATTATGCTACCTCTTGGAGATTATTATGCATTTTGCCTATGTAGACTACCTATTATTTGCATCCTACATACTTAGTACATTCAAACATGCCAACGCATACTTTGTGCCTACATGATGTTACCATGTAGGAACCAGAGCCCCGCTTGACCATCCTCCTGCATGTAACTAGTACGACTTCTCTCAAGCTCTTTGGTGAGTCCTCCATTTCGGAGACAATGTTTATGATCTCATACTGTGTTCCAAGACTGTCTTCTTTTATATATAGGTTGACTATGAGGGTGACCCCGGTAGTTTGTCTTGGCCCTCGCTAAGTCTCTAAGCTTTAGAGGTGTTGTTGGACATGTTTTGTATTATGCTATGAGCTTTGACTCTCTCTTGACTCTTGATGTTTATGTCAGGACCCAAGCCTAGATCCTAGACAAGACCGAAAAATGGGGAACCCGAAGGGACCCCAAATAACCATCGTAGCATATCATTACATATCCTTGGTCACGAAAGAATTTAAAACACATCTGAAGAATAGAAATAGGGGAAAAGGGCTAAGGGATAAGTAATCATAACATAGAATCAAGTGACAATAGAATCAACTTATACCATAAACACATCGCTTTGTCTAACAACACCTCTATTATATAGATAAAAGCGGGTGCAAAGACATACAACTGGGCTCACCCTTATAGTCGATAAGAACAATACACTATGAATAATAATGTCTTATATATAGCAAGAGTATACAAACTAGGTCCCCAAAATGGAGGACTCACCAACTATCTTGAAAATGTCGTTCTAGCCACGTGGAAGAGGATGCTCAATAGGGACTATGGTTCCTACATGGTGATATCGTGTGGGCAAGTGTATGCGTTAGTATGTTTTAATGTACTAAGTATGTAGGATTCAATGCAATAAGAGTTAGGCATCATAATCAAAATGCATATAGATAAGCAAAACACATCATATAACAATATGGCATGTATGATCAATGCTAAAGTAAAACATGCTTAAGTAACTCATGCTCAAAGCATATCATATGTGTAGAAGAGACCAAGCTAGATTTCCAAAGTAAAAATCCACTAGTAGGTTGATAATGATCTCACCCCATCTCCCTGGTGTGTGAGGTACAAACCCCTCACTGGGTTGGTGGCAATCCCACCTACCACCCAGGTGCCAAGGTACAAAACCCTTAATAGGTTAGAGGATGGTCACACCCTACCTCCCATGGTGCTAACGTACAACCCCCTTCATAGGTTACCAAAGTACAAACACCTTGATAAGTTAGAGGATGGTCACACCCTACCTCCTATGGTACTAATGTACAAACCCCTTGATAGGTTACCAAGGTACAAAAACTTTGATAGGTTAGAGGATGGTCACACCCTATCGCTTATGATGATTGACGCATACCCCTCAATTGTCTATGGTCAATCCAACACTATATAAATACCATATACATACTTTCCTTCTATCATCATCATAAGATCATATACATACTTTTCGTTCATCATTGTAACATCATTCATAACATAAGACATGCATTGGACCTTCAAATCTTCGAGAAAATTATCTCCGGATATTTTATCAAACATTTGACGGGTATGTAGTGCTAGTGTAAAACCATGAAAATCACAAGTAAAATCATGCAAGTAAATCCCATGTAAAACCATTAGTAAACACTTTATAACACTCTAAAGAAACATACATCAAAACCCTTCATCAAATCTCATATTAGATCTAAGATTTATAGCTCCAAACATGCTAAAATAATCGTATTTTCATGAATCCCCAATTCACTGTGCAGTGATATTCCTAATAATAAAGACCCATGAGTGAATCAACTTTAAATCATGCAATTTAAGTAGAAAAGAGGACTGGGTAACATGGGTGAAAGGACACAATAGTTGAAACCCACATACCTTAGCTTTTGAGAAACTCTTAATGAAGATTGAAAGCGGAGACTTGAAGCTTGGAATAGATCCTTAGAGCCGAAAGTGGTTTTGAGACTTTAATTTAGGAGTGAAAAATATGGCTAAGTGTTTGAATGAGTATCGGAGAATGTTTAGGATGATATAAGGGTAAAATATAGCTAAGTGTAGTACTTTAGTTAATGGGAACCCTTAGGACCAAAACTTAAAAGTTTTGGACTGAGTTGCAAAAACAATCACCAAAATTATACAGGGGCGTAGCGATGCGGAAAACCCACTGTTTTCTGCCCTACTTGAAAAATCTTTATTTGATTCAGTTGCTTAAAATTCGGGATTAGACTCATTCCCCACTCAATTTGACCCCTTGAACAAGAATATGAAGTTGGATTTTTGAATTAACAAATGGATTTTTAGATATACGGAAATTGATATTCAGAGCACATCCAAGGCACATTTTTAGGCACTTCTTGGGGTCGTTTCAACATCTCTCCCTTGGGAACATTCATCCCTGAATGTAAAAGAAACTTACATGACTGGAGTGATCATAAAATAATCAAACCCAATAATAATAGAACATTACATTTAAAACACCCTTTTCAAAATCTCAATATAAATATAAAATCATCATAAGTTTGCCAACTTAAACATGAATGCATATGCATGACATAGGGGCTGAAACATAAGACTTGAAATCATAGAAAAGGACTTGACATGTTATCATAAGCATGAATAGAATGAAAGAGGTACGGATATTGTTTCTCCATGCCCACAGCAACTCCTGAGAGAGACATATACGAATAAACGACTCTTTGACAAACACCACCTCATTATTAGTCAACTTCTCCACTCATCCATCCAAAATCGCCATCGGGACCTTCTCCTAAGACAACGTATCCTCCACATCACCCATAATCGTAAGGAGTTCTATAGCACTAGAGTCACGAACACATTCCCTCAACCTAGAAGTATATCAAACGGAACAACCATACTCCTATCTATAGGCAAATTCCCAAACTTATGCAACCTTACCAACCTCCCTCTAGACGTTACAAGGACTCAAAACCCTCAACTCAATTTTCAACCTTAAATACACCTAACCTACTTGGTACTATAACCACCATATACCCCTTAGGAGACAACCTTCACCACATATCTTTCCACCCCAAAACTTCCAGCTTTATAAGCCGGAATTAAGGCCTTGCTTAAACTAGACCTCCTCAACCAAGGAAGATTTGGAACCACCAAGAACACTATACTATCATTCTCAACTTCCCTCGACCTAACTTCAAATCTAACCCATAGATGAACCCCACTAGTATTCTCCTTGCCACAGTTATCCACATATGCTAAGCTACCCATAGGAACCCTACATAAAGCACCAACCATAACACTAGCCTTAACGAGAAAATAATGCACACTCATTTAATAATCTCAAAGAATACTAACCACCTTGTTGCTATCCATAATGCACACATATCATATTTAGCAATCAACCTCTCATCCTCCAAGACATGCAACACTACCCCCAAATGATTCACAAGCTCTAAACAAATCAATACTTCATCACTAGAGACCACCACAAACATATCAAGGTAGGATTTCAAGACCCTATTCTAGGGACCCACAAACACAGCCAATGCATAAATAAACAAAAGAACTCCACCAATACTAATAATACTAACTTGGATATAAGCTCAAATGAAATATCAACCTTAATGAAGCAACTAACAGATTATAGTTGTCAAAATAGATCAACCATCCTCAACCATCATATTACAACCTTACAAGCTCTACACTCATTGGAAACATGCTATGCAAGTAGCCCTAACTACCCCAAGGCCTCCAACACATTAAGTTAAGTTCAACAAAGATCACAAGACAAGACGTCTATGCAATAAGCACATGGGGCAACCCTTAAAGATCAATTGAACCTTAAGACAAGAATGGACCTACCTCTTTTGCTACCACTTGACAACCTCCCAACCAGAGATGGGTTTATTAGGAAGTCGAAATCTAGTTCTACGGGTCATACCATCCATGAAGACACAACATGCATGCAACTATTCGATCCCAAGTATAACATCAAAACCACCACACGAACTCCAACAAGTCACAAGGCAAGACCTAATACAATATGAACATGGATCAACACTTATGGACTTTCTAGAAACCCAAAAGAGTAAAGAAAGCACATCAAATTCAAGGAAATTTCAACTTACTATAGCAACATCGGGCGCCTCATCTACTTCTTCCCTCCTTTGAGGAGCATAGAACTGATTACTCCTTGGAGAACACGCTCGATTAACTTCACCACCCTTGCCGTATTGCGATACTGAGCATATCCAAAATTCTTGTGACCCATCTCCCTCAACTAAAACAAGTATTAGCGCAGCTCAAGCATGGGCTAGTATGACCCCTACCACACTTTGGACACCCAACATTCAGAGCCACAACGTCAACACCTTGGGCCCTTGGGAAAATATTAGCAAAGCCCACCTTAGAATCATGAGAAGACCCTTGGCCATGATGGAACCTGCCACCTTTTTGGAACTTACCCTCAAAACAGACCCTCTTGGCCTCATGATCTCTTCTCTTTCTCAATTCCTCCTCCAATTGTTTGACATATGTCATCAACTGAGACAAGTCCATGTCACCAATCCACAAAGCGAACCAGCATTCCTTGGTCACTAAGTCAGAGGCACCCATTACAAATTTTGTTCATCCTAGTCCTTACATCGGACACCAATTGAGGAGCATATTCACATAGTTGGGTGAACTTGAGGGCATACTTCCTCACACTCAAAGTACCTTGTTTCAAGTTTAAGAACTTCACCAACTTAGCCTCCCTATGCTCAAGAGGGAAGAACTGATTAAGAAAAGCCAATTTAAACTTCTCCCAAAGATCCACATTACCATTTCCCTTCTCCCCCTTCCATTGTTCATACCATATTTGGGCTTCCCCTTTGAGTTGGTATGCCACCAACTCCGCCTTTTCATTCGGCCCAACACCCATAATAGCCAAAATCTTACAGACCTCATTAATGAACTCTTATGGATCTTCATCCACCTTTGACCCATGGAACACTGGAGGATTCATCCTCATGAAGTCTCTTACCCTAGCTCCCAGGGTAGTAGCATGAGGGGCTTGGGCCTCTTGGTTGACTTGATCGGCCACAACTTGGCCAAGCATAGTGAGAGCATCCAAGAGCTAACTATTAGTATGTTTCTCCTCGAGAGTTTGGGCATGATACAACCATGAATAGCAAAGAACAATCATTAAGGAAAGTCTTACTTCAACTCCATAGAACAACTTAGAAAATAAAGAAGGGAAATTTTTCCTAAAATCTCTCATAGTCTCCTACTCATAGTTGCGGTGCATGATACAACCATGAATAAAACTCTAATCGATGCAATTTGTTGGACTCCAAGGATATACAACCTAGTTCTCTAAGACGATCTTTGTAACAAACCAAGCCTAGGGCCTAGATGTGACCGGAGAATGGGGAATCAGAAGGGACCCAAAAAAGCCTCGTGGCATATCATTACACATCTTTGGTCACAGAAGCAATTAAAAGACATTTGAAGAACAAAAAAAGGGGAAAGAGGCTAAGGGAGAACTAGTTATAACATAGAATCAAGTGACAATAGAAATAAATCATACTATAAACAAAAAGCTTTGTCCAACAACACCTCCAGAGGCGGCCAAGACATACAATTGGGCTCACCCTCATAGTCGATGGGAACAATACATTAAGAAAAATAATGTATTATACATAGAAAGAGTTCTCAAACTAGGTCCTTGGAATGGAGGACTCACCAACTATCTTGAGGATGTCATACTAGCCACGTGTAGGAGGATTCTTAAGAGGGACTTTGGTTCCTGTATGGTGATATCATGTAGGCAATGGTACGCGTTAATACGTTTGAATGTGCTAAGTATGTAGGATTCAATGAAACAATAGTTAGGCATCATAATCAAAATAGCAAAGATAAGAAAAAGACATCATGTAACAATATGTCATGTATGATCAATGCTCAAGTAACTCATGATCAAACAATATCATATGTGTAGAAGATACCAAGCTAGATTTTCAAAGTACAAACCCCTTGGTACGTTGATGATGATCTTACCCCATGACCGTGGTATGTGATGTACGAACCCCTCACTAGGTTGATGGCAATCCCACCTACCAAACCATGCTGCCAAGGTATTAACCCCTCGATAGGTTAGAGGATAGTCACACCCTACCTCCCATGGTTCCAAGGTATAAACCCCTTAAAAGGTTAGAGGATGGTCACACCCTAGCTATCATGGTGATTAAGGCATACCCCTCAATTGGGTATGGTCAATCCAACACTATATGGAGAAATACCATATACATGCTTTCCTTCTATCATCATCATAACATAATATACAAACTCTTCATTTATCATCATAACATCATTCATAATATAAGAAATGCATTGGACATTCAAATCCTCAAGAAAATCATATTAGGACATTTTATCAAACTCTTGATTGGTGTGTAGTGCTAGTGTAAAACCATGCAAATCCAAGAGTGAAATCATGCAATTAAATCCCATGTAAAACCATTAATCAACAATTTATAACACCTTCAACAACATATATCAAAACCCTTTATCAAATCTCACATTAGATCTAAGATTTACAGCTCCAAGCATGTTAAAACAATCATACTTTCATGAAACCCCAATTCACTATGCAGTGAAATTCCTAATAATCAAGACCCATAAGTAAATCAACTTTTAAATTATGCAATTTAAGTAGAAAAAAGGATTAGGAACCATGGATGAAAGAGCCCAATAGTTGAAACCCACATACCTTAGCTTTGGAGAAACTCTTAATAAAGATTGAAAGTGGAGACTCGAAGATTGGAAGAAATCCTTAGATCCGGAAGAGGTTTTGAGACTTGAATTTAGGAGTGAAAAATATGGCTAAGTATTTGAGTGAGTATTGGAGAATGTTTAGGATGATATGAAGGTAAAATATGGCTAAGTGTAGTCGTTTTAGTGAATTCGAACACTAAGGCCCAAGACTTAGGAGTATTGGACTGAGTTGGAAAACACCAAAATTGTACACGTGGACGCAGAAAGCCCACTGTTTTCAGCCCCACATGGAAAATCATAATTCGATTTGGTTGCTTAAAAATTAGAATTATACACATTTCCCACTCGATTTTCCCACTTGAACAAGAATATATAGTCGGATTTCCAAAATATTGAATCAATTTTTAGATATATAGAAATTATAATCACGAGCACTTTCGAGGCACATTTTTGGGCACTTTTTGGGGTTGTTTCAGTTTATGATATGGAAGTTGTCACTTAGCCCCGTTGTCTCTATTTACTATCTCTTGTTCTATTTTATTACTTTCATGACCAAGGATGTGAAATGATATGTTAAAAGGCTTGCTTGGGGTCCTTTTGGGTTCCCCATGCATCGTGTCACCTCTAGGACCTAGGTATGGGTCGTGGGAAACATGGTATCACAACAGTAGGTTGTTAATTATCCTCGACATCCAACACACCGCGTCAATTAGAGTCTTCTTATGACACCACATAACTCTATGTTCTTATGAATCCATGTTTTAAGCCTCATTTAGTTAGGTTTGGGGTGTATTAGTTCATGGGAGACTCCTAGTGCCTAAGAAAGTCCAAGACATCTCTAAGAGTTGAGTTTTGGGTGATGGTTCATGCAAGAGTCAACTTTAAACAAGCATAACTCTTTGCACATTTGGAACTTAGTGGCACATGAAATGTCAAATGAAATCCCTTTGAGTTAGCTTCACAAGGCATTTGGTTTCACCTCATTCTGATGTTGGATGAAGGAGTTATGACCGTTTTTGTGAGACCCTCCCATGTAGTAAAGCACCATGGGCATCCATACGGACAGTGTGGCCTTGTAAAGGTCGTGGGAAATGTTTTGGGATAGAAAATGGCATGGTCAGGCTTATTCTTGGTCCACTACTAGTGGTACAGGTTGTGTGACTCACCACTGGTCGTGAGGAGGGGCATGGAGGTGTTTTAGGAGGCTTGGCTAGGCATGGGTGGCAGTGGAAGCTAAGGCATAGGCTATGAGTGCCTTGTACGGCTCATGTGAAGGGGTACGGGTCGTGGCACATGGGCTTGTGGTGTAAAGCAACATTTTCGTCCAAGTAACATAGGACAGACCAGTACACGGTCCGTGTGACACCACATGGTCCGTGAAGTAGTCCGTCAAAGTGGCAAAATGTCAATTTTTTTTCAAGTTTCCCAACTTCCATTTTTTTCACTAAGGCACTTGACATAGTCATGTGGAGTGCCACATGGCTAGTGAAGTCTTTAGTGAGATGATACTTTGCCAATTTTTCCATCCGTTCACTAATGGCGTTTTTCGTAAATTTTAGTTATTCTATTGACCTTTTTAGACTTTCAATACTATCTTAACCTTCCCAAAAGACCTAAACAATATTCCAAAGAATCAAACATATTACTCTCATCTCAAGTACACTCTCAATTCTCTCAAAAGCCTCTATCAAGCTTCAATTCAATTTCAAGGAAACCCAAGAACAAGATTGGATTCAAGGATCATTTCCAAGCCTCCATTCTTCCTAATGTCAATTCAAAGCAACTCTAGACCTAAGGTATGTGGGTTTCATTCATAGGTTCCCTTCACCCATGAAGCCCAAGCTTCCTTTTTAGTTAAATTGGATGATTTTAAGTTGATCTATTTATGGGTGTTTCACATCATGAATTTACCTATAAAACTAAGTTGGGGTTTCATAACCTTATGATTATCTTAGCATGTTTTGAGCTATAAATCTTAGATCTAATGTGAGACAAGATGAAGGTTTTTAATGTATATTCTTTCAGGGGTGTTGTAAGGTGTTAATTGATGGTTTTACATTCAATTTTCTAGCATGATATCACTCTTTAATTGTATGGTTTTACTCTGGTACTACACACCTACCAAGTGTTTGACAAAATGTCTGGTTATGGTTTCTTGAGAAATTGAAGGTCAAAAGCATGTCTTATGTTATGAATGTTGTTATGATGATGAAAGAAGAGTATGTATGTGATGTTATGATGATGATAAAAGGAAAGTATGTGTATGATATCTCTCTATATAGTGTTGGATTTACCATAGCTAATTGAGGGGTATGCCTCAATTACCATGGGAGGTAGGGTGTGACCATCCTCTAACCTATCAGGGGGTTTGTATCTTGGTAGCCTATCAAGGGGTTTGTACCTTGGCACCAGGGTGATGGGGCGGCATCATTAATAACCTATCAAGGGGTTTATACCTTGGCACTAGGGTGATAGGGTGGCATCATCATTACCTATCAAGGGGTTTATACCTTGGTAACCTATGAAGAGGTTTGTACCTTGGCACCAGTGTGATGGGATGGCATCATAACTAACCTATCAAGGTCCTTGTACATTGGTAACCTATCAAGAGGTTTGTACCTTGGAACCTAGGCGATGAGGCGGCATCATCACCAACCTACCAAGGGGTTTGTACTTTGGAAATCTAGCTTGGTATTTTCTACACATATGCTATCCTATATAAGCATGAGTTACTTAAGCATATTTTACTTAAGCATTGATCATACATGCAATATTGTTATATTATGCCTATTGCCTATTGTTATGCATTTTGATTATGATGCCTATCTCTTGTTGCATTGCATCCTACATACTTAGTACATTCAAACGTACTAACGCATACTCTATGCCTACATGATGTTACCATGTAGGAACCATAGCTTCATTTGGTCAGCATCCTCCTCACGTGGCTAGTGGTATCTATTCAAGCCAGTTGGTGAGTCCTCATGTGCGAGGGCAATATCTATGTTCTTAAGCTATGTATTAAAGACTATCCTTTTTTTTGTATACTTTTACTACGAGGGTGAGCCCAGTTTATTGTCTTGGCAAGTTATGCATCATTCTTGAGCTTTGACATACTTATGATATTCAAGGTATTTAAATAGGAGTCTTTCCCAAAGTTCCAGTTCCCCTTATTTATGTTTCTTTTGTTGTTTTGCATTGCTTCCGCGACCAAGGATGTGTAATGATATGCTACGAGGCTTGTTTGGGGTTCCTTTAGGTTCCCCATTTGTTTGTCACGTCTAGGCCCTAGGCTTAGGTCCAGACACTTGTTCATGGTTTTGTTGTGCACCACAACTATGAATAAGAGGCTATGAGGCATTTAGGAAGTGTTTCCCTTCTTCTTACTCTATCTCGTGCTATAGAAGTTGAGGTAAGTTTTTCCCCTAACAATTATCTTTTGCTATGCTAGATCATGCCTACCACAAGAGGAAGAAAAGCCTGCACACCTGAGGAGCAATCGGCTAATGCAGAGCTTGGGGATGCTTTCATTTTTCTTGCACAAATTATGGCTAATCAATTCAACCAAGAGGCCCAAGCCTCTCATGCTCGTACACCGGCATCTCAAGTGAGAGATTTCATAAGTATGAATCCCCTTAAATTATGTGGTTCAAAGGTGCGTTTGGAGCCTCAAGAGTTCATTGATAAGGTCTATAAGATTTTGGCTATCATGGGTGTGCGGTCGGAGGATAAGGCAGAGTTGGCAGCTTTTAAACTCAAAGGGGTAAGCGAAAATATGGTAAAATCAATGGAAAGAGGAGAAGTGAGTCAACAATATGGTACTTTAGGAGGATTTCAAGGTGGCTTTTCTTAATCAGTTCTTTCCTCTTGAGCTTAGGGAAGCCAAATTAGTGAAATTTATGAATTTGAGACAAGGGTCTATGAGTATGAGGGAGTATGCCGTCAAGTTTAACTAACTTTCAAAATATGCTCCAGACTTGGTGGCCGACTCAAGGTCTAGGATGAATAAATTTATGGTGGGTGTTTTCGACTTGGTGAGTGAGGAGTGTCGGTCCGTGATGATAACATCTTATGTTCACGTTCCAATAAGAAAGCAGTCGTTGTCAGCAATTAACCTAACCGAAGGTTAGGATTTAATCTACAAGGAAAATAGAACATGACTATAAGACTTCACTACTAATCTTTTTAAGCATCAATAACTAAAATATCAAAATGGGGGAGTTTTGGTGGTTCAAAAACAAACATTAACTATAATGCGAGGAAACACTCAATTTTGGGGACAACTTGGGAATTGTATTCCCCATTGTTCGTCGACTCGATTACCATAGATAACATAACTACAATTGGCGATTTGCATGCAGTATGGTAAATTAGGTTCTTCCAGCCCTCTTTTGAAGGTGAAGGTCGAATTTGACCATGGCGCTTGGTTGGCAACCATGGTGTGCCAACTAATCGTTACCTATTGTCCCAGTAAACCTCCCCTTAGTCAGGCTTGGTTGATTAGATGAGAACACATCAATCGAATTCTGTCATCTATTTCCCTTTTCATATTTCTTACTGCCTTGGTCGGGATCGTCATAATTGGCGGGATTTGGGCTTGGCCACCACCAAAGACAATAATGATTAAGTGAAACAGACAATAAACGCAAAATTCCAATCATAGTAATGCAATAAACCTAGGTTATTTCAAGTCAACTACCCATGGTTACCACAACCCGAAGTTGTGGGTGCTTAGCTACTCATGGATAAGGTAAAACACACAAAAATGCAAAAAATAAACATAGTTGAGAGTTTTACCAACACAATGAAAAGTGATGACACCACAAGTTGCAATCCCAAAAGCTTGATTAATCAACAATGAATACAAGGCAAGATTTGTAATCCCCCATAATGGGTTTTCCAAGAGAGAACAATAAACTACTCTAGAAAACTAAGAAAAGATTCAAAAAGCAATTCTAGAATGTCTCCTGGTCAAACTCTTCTCTAAAAACCTAACTTAAACTATATATAGTATTTACAAAATAACCTTAGAATTTACACAGAAGAGACAGCTGGCAGCTGATAATTCTTGCAGTTACTATTCATAAAGATGACCTAGGAGTCGTAGTTGGGGTCTTGTATTAGATTCTTAGCATCATGGACTAAACTGGTATGACCCATAGGTACAAGTCATTGGTTGAGCTACGACTAATAAGCTCCTCTACAGTCTTGTCCTTCAGTATTTGGTCCAACATCTTGGATCTTTGATTCTTGCTACGAGTCCACCTATACGAGCCGTAGTGAGGCTTAAGACTCGTATGATAGCCTCGTAGAGGTGACGTCCATTTAGCAGATTTCTAAATTTTGGTCTCTGATTCTTGCTATGATACTACCCTATGACTCGTAGCTTGACCTATGACTCATAGATGGGCTCGTATGGCCTATGCTTCAGCAAAATCTACAAATTTTCTTCAAAATCATCCCAACCTAACTTTTCTGCAAGATTAACATAAAAACACATCAAAACCATAAAATGTCTCTTTAAGAACTCACAAAATCCCTTGATTCAGGCACCAAATATTTTGTATTTTGACAGCACATCAGTCCGCTATGTTGATTAGGGACATGGACTTGTCCCTTTTGATGACCTATGCCAAACAAATGGAGGAGAAAAAGTTGAAGAAGATGCGGAGTCATGAGACCAAGAGGGCCTGTGTTGATGGTATCTTTCAAAGTTGCACGGGTGGCTAGTTTCATCAAGGCCAGGATCTTTTCATGTTCCCTATAGGAGGTTTTCCAATGACTTTCTAAGGGACCAAGTTGATTATGGTGTGAGTTCTATTGATGTGTGTGTGAAATTTGGTAAGGGTCATGACCCATGCTTGAGGAATACCAGTGCTTGCTATAGTTGTAGGGTAATAGGGCATAAGGCGATAGATTATCCTCGAAATCACAACAAAGGTAAGGATGTTCGTCCTCAAGTCCAGGGTGCCAATGCTGTTCCTTTGGGAAGTGGTGGTCAATAAGGTGGTGCCCCAAGACACAATCGATTTTATGCTTTGCATGAGAGGCAAGCGGTAGATGAAGTGCCTGAATAAAAAATCTTTAATTTTGATATTTATACATTGATTGATCTAGGTGCCACTCTTTCTTTTGCTACCCTCTTTCTTGCTGAAAAGTTCCATGTTCAACCCGAATTGCTCTTATTGGTGCATCTTTTATTGCTAGGAAGGTTTATAAAGATTGTCGTATTTTCATCTTCCATAAAATATTATCTTGTGATCTTGTTGAGTTGGATATGGTTGATTTGGATGTCATTCTTGGGATAGATTGGTTGCATACTTACTATGCCTCAATCGATTGTAGAACCTATAAGGTCTAATTCTAATTCCCAAATGAACCCGTCCTTGACTGGAAGAGTCACGATGTGATGGTCAAGTGTCGGTTCATCTCTTGCATTAATGCTCATAAGTTGATATATAAAGGGTGTCTTTATCTTCTTGTCAGGTTTAGGGATATGGAGTGCAAAGTCCTTCTGATTTGATGTTCACGCTCCAATAAGAAAGTTGTCGTTGTCAGTAATTAACCTAATCGAAGGTTAGGATCAAATCCACAGGGAATATGGGGCTTGACTATAGAGATCATCTACCAATCATTTCAAGCATAGATTACTAAAATCTCTAAATGGGGGTTTTCTTTGTAATTCAAAAATAAAAATAAAAACTAAACTAATTATGCAGGAATACACTCAAATTTAGGGACAACTTGGGGATTATGTTTCCCGTGATTCATTAACTCCATTTCCCTAAACAACAAAAATTTAATTGGGAATTCACATGCAGGACGGTAACTTAGGTTCTTCCAGCCCTCTTGTGAAGGTGAAGGTCGAATTTCACAACGGTACGTGGTCGGCAACCATGGTGTGCCAACGAAGCGTTACCCATTGTCCCAGTCAACCTCCCCTTAGTTAGGTTTGCTTGATTAGACGAGAACACATCAATCAAATCCTATCATTTACTTCCCTTTTCCTGTTTGTCACTACCTTGGTCAGGATCATAATAGTAGGTAGAGTTTGGTGTTGGCCACTACCAAACAACAATCAAAATAAAGGGAAACAAATAATACATGCAAAACCTCAAAAAAATAAATACACAAAGTCTAGGTTATTTCAAGTCAACTACTCATGGTTCTCATAACCCCAAGTTGTAGGTTCTTAGCTAGTCATGGCTAAGGAACAATCAACAATAATGCAAATAAATGACACTTTCTTCGACCTAAGGCAACTTTTCTTTTCTTTTTCTCATATGGTATGTGATTTCTTCATTTCTTTCTATTTTACCCAACTAACCACCTCATTTTCATTGCTTTACCACAATAAGGGTCACCCTCAACTTAGGCTTTTAGCCTAAGGTGAAGCATACAATATCTATTCCCCAAACCAGGGCCACTATTTGTAGCACCCTCAACTTAGGCTTTTTGCCTCAATCAAGGTTCACATATTCAATAAGAGACCAGGGCCAATATCTAGATATTTTATAAAATTAGGCTAAGCTAGCTAGGTGTCGAGAAAGAACAGGTACATGAAAAGCTCAAACATTTGGATCAAGGGATCTACTATCATATTTGGTAGGTCATTTAGCCAAAAGTGAGTTCACTAAAAGAATGAAGGCCTAAGATCCTTTCCCAATCAGTCATATCTCCAGTCAAATTTTATAGTAACAAGGAAAGTTCTGAGTCTATACTCAAATGCATGAATACTAGAAAGTAAGATCACACTCTCACGGCATCGCATACATAATCAAATAGACTCATATATCATGCTTCAAGCATCAACTTGCCTTAGGTTTATCAGAATAAACATTGCCAGATAATCACATGCATGATTGCAAAAATAACCAACAATCTCAAAAA
>JAABOM020059508.1:0-12745 GCA_011800125.2 Solanum clarkiae
CTATCTAAGGAAAGAATAAAGAGTAGACAAGTGACCCATCAACCAATCAACTTATCAATCAAATCAGACTCATCTCAAAAGGACTCATCACATCAGAATTCATCTCAACTCATCTCATCACATCAGATCTCATCTCATCATATCACATCTCATCTCATCACATCTTGACTCAGACTGCTCAAGGTAGGACTTTTTGGGAGTTTCTCTTATCCGACAACAATCACTTATGAGTCAGTGATCGTACAACAATCATGCTGATGTTGCTATACCCATACCATACTTTCCAGGTAGGGGACAAATTGAATCCACTAGGGACCCTAGCAATCTGGTAAGTCCTCTATTATTTCAGGGACTCTATCTAGAGGGAACCACAATGAGATGTAATGGTTCTAATCATCACCTATATTTGGCTACTTAGTTTGACAAGTGCAAGTTGGACTACTCTTACTCTTCGGTACTCGATACTCCTCCCATGATTCAATGCTCATAAAATAATCTGTCCAGTCAATACATCTCAATTGACTCATCTCAACTGAGCCTTATGAACGCTCTCATCATTCAATCAGTCTCAGAGAGACTCTAATCATCTCATCATTTATTCAGTCGAAAGAGACTCTAATCATCTTATCATTCAACATCTCAATCAACAATTCAAAGATTTGAACAATCATTAGGGATCAATCGAATAGACAAATCATTAGAGTTTATTTATGGAGACTCAAGGACTATCAAGTTCTATCAACTCATCATCATTCTCACACCTTACTCTCAATCACAATCCCAAATCACATTCCCAATCGAGGCTCTAGACTCAATCCTCCCTACTTTCATGCAATATTTAAGAAATCATAGATAGAGTTATGTAATACTTTAAGTAAAATATTCAATTCAAGTAAACAAGTTTATGATGATCATCAACATATAAAAATACATATAAATAATCTAATTTTCAAGAAAATATTCAAGAAATCATTCATATTAACACAAGAACCTTCAATCAACCATCTAATACCATCTATATGGTACATGAGAGAACAATCTCATGCTTTTGTTTAGCCTTAGATACCTGTAAAGTTGATATTACCATCGAAGTTTGATGAATGATCGCTTTCTTAGAGAAAATTCTCAATTTTGGTAGTTCTTTTCAAGTGAAAGTACTTGGAAAGACATTTTTTGAAGAGATTCTCTTTGATTCTTGAATTCTTGATTTGGAATCTTTAGAGTTCTTGATGAAGAACCCTAATTCTTGAAGAAGAAGAAGAATCAATAAATCCTTTCTTGGGATTCTTAGTTCATTTTCTTGAAACCCTGGACTATGATTTAAGATTCTATTAGAGATTCATGAATAGATGAAGAAATTTAGGTTGGATAGATTGAAAGTTATCCAGAATAACTTACCTTGATGATGAATTTGGAAAACTAATCCCAACTAGATGACTTTCTTGATGATTCTTAAGCGTTTATGTTAAGGAGTGAAGGAAAGGGTTTTTGGTTATGAAAACTAATGTTTTATACCTTTTGGGCCTTAAATAGATCCTCAAAAGTTTTAGAATAAAACTACTCTCAAAATAAAAATAAGAAACGTCATTTATCTCATCCAGAAAGGGTCCGTGTTGGGTCCGCGACGTGGAGCCGTCGCGCACCTTCAGACAACACTGCAGGTCTTCAGTAAAATGGTCATAACTTTCTACTCCAAACTCGGATTAAGGCAAAATTTCATATGTTAGAAAGCTTCGAATATCTTCGATTTGATATATTATGGGTCACCTAACTCATTATACTTTAAGAGATATGGTCATTTGAAGTTGTCCCTTCTATCAACTCATACGAAAACTTAGTTGGTAAGAATTCTTTGGATTTGACTTGGTGTAAAAGATCTCTTATATTCATTTTTTAAACTTAAGAGGGTGTTGGGAATTGATTGGAATGCCCCTCAAATGATTTAATATTTTTAAACTTGGTGGAACAAGTCAAGATAACAGGTTTATGATGCGGACTTGTCGCGCACATGTGAATTTCGAGAATTCAATCCCGTCGAAGAATTGAGGAAATGTATAAGTGTTGGTCCGCGATGGGTCCGCGTCACGAAGCTGTCGTGTACCCTCACTGTTTTGGGTCCGCGATAGGTCGTGGCCCTATCGCGTACCCTTACTGTTTCTGGTTAATTTTGTGAAAATTATTTTTCGATCTAGTTGCTCTTAAATCTGATCGAGACTATTTTCTGACTCGATTTTTTGTGATGATCGCAAATCCAATCTCAGGTTTTCCATTTGAGCTTTGGAAGACGTGTTGCCTGCATGTCTGCGTTCTAGTGGTATTTTGGTAATTTTACTGGGTGTTACATCATCTCCCCCTTGTGATCATTCGTCCTCGAATGATGAGTAAAGGTGGATATCAAAGCAGAATAGACTCAAAACTCATCTCAACATTTACATCTATCAATCAATCTTTGACTCCCCATCACCATCAACAATCTCTATTCAAACTCAAGAATAGACAATTAACTCAAGAACATATAATCAATTTATTAAGGGTAAGAACATTACCTTCAACATTCTCATTATTAGGGACGAATAACGATCAAGACTCCTTTCAATACTTAATCAATCAATCTGGACTGTCGTAAGTCACTCAGAATAGATAAATTGATTTAGATCAAGAGTAGAGATAATGTTTTAGACATTTTTAGCATCAAACACGAATGGAACGTCAAAATTCAATCAATTCAAATCATTTAAACGCTTCGACAATTAGTCCTTCAAACTGAGGAAGGAAAACCATCAACTCCAATCAAGAATAGGACCATCATACATAAGACTCTATGTACAACTCGAAAGCTTAGCACCTCATCTCAATTGTGCTCCTCTTCATGACATTTTACTCTATTAACTTAAGCTTATAGCTCCTATTCAACTCTCTACCTATCCACATTCTCTTATTCTTTTCAAGACTACTTCTAGGCCTCAAGGTTCTACCCTTAAGATGATTATATTCATACAAAGCTAACCCGCAATACTTAGTTCTATACTTCCACAGGGGTTTTTCATTAAAATATCACTAGTCCTCTTCACAACTTCACTATCATGAAGTCTTCGATTGTCTGTCATCAATACTCACATAACAATAACCATGCATTCAAGTCTATCACTCTAACCACTTCAACTCTGTCTTAGAATTTTTCAAGCCTACTTGGCACTCCTACCTCCACCATTCAATGAGCGCTCACTCAAAAACACATCTACATACTCTACCTATCCCTTGCACTTAATAAAGTCTCATCTCTCTCCTTTTCCCTATCTCTACCCCTACACGACACAAGTACAACACCAATGTCACAATAAGGATACATTCACTTCTCCCCATCTACCCTCATTCTCTGTCTACTACTATCAACATCACTATTTGGACCAAGGGGAACTCATCATCTCTACATCCTACTATCAACAATAGCATAACAAGTCGAAGGTTAGTGCATGTGTAAGATATCATCATAACGAAGAACTCTCACTATCAACCATCACTCCTCTATTATCATCGACATTTCTACCAAGACATGGGAAGACAGGATCACTCAAGGAACTTGGAATGAAGATCATTAGCATAATTTGATTGGGAAATCTTATCTGAGGACATTTATAATGAAGCACAATCTTCCTCATCTATCAAGACTCATTCTGAGTTCACAAAACTATACGTAGTATAAAACTCAGGTCGCATCTCATTCAACATCGGGGTGGAAATACTCAAATCCCTGAGGTAAGATAAAAATAAATGAATGATTTCATCGCTTTTCATCCTCACAGCTCAACATAAGTGTTAATCAATAAGTGATATATAAGACAAGGCCATAGGCATGACAGGAGTATACCAGATGGAAATAGAGTATCATCCTCATTGAAGTATAAGAAATATACGAGATGGCAAAATTAATGTCTCATCCAAATCAACCTATCACCATCAAACACTTAGATCTACTTTGATCTATCACATCACCATCTCCCCTTTAGCTTAAGGGTCATCTCTCTAAGTTTGTGAATCAATTCCCTCTACTAGGCTATAAGCATATACCTTCACACAATCGAGGAATCACTATTCACAAGAATAGGCATCTTAAACTCTTCTATCATTCTATAGTCGCATAAATAAATTAGCCATTAAGACACTCTTCAAGGATTCCACTCTCAACTTCCTCTTGTCTTTATGGAACTCTTTCTCTCTCTCTCTCTCTCTCTCTCTCTCTCTCTCTCTCTCTCTTTCTCTCTCTGTCTCTATTTGCTGCTCTTAATGGTGTACATAATCACTTTTCACAACTCTTACAATCTAGCCTCTTCTTTTTATTTGCTAATGCTCAACTTTTATGCTCTCATAAACTTATTTGTATGAGACTTGGACTATAAGGGAAAAAATCATCATGTCTATCCATACGTTTCAATCAACTTAGTTGCTCGAGATGACAAAGAATGCTTACCTCAGCATACTCTACATTGATAACTCAAATATACTATCTATATTTTTATAGCAGTCATAGCTTAGAGCTTCACACATCTTTACACAATCATGGATACACATCTCAAGTCTCTTCTTATTATTTGAGCTATTGTCGTTTCACTCGTCTTACCTAAGGGGAAATTGTACTCTGCCCATAGCATCACTTTCCTTATAACTCAGTACCACTCACCTATTCAATCATATCCCCTTAACTGTCCAAGGCTCATAACTCGATGAATCTCATGAATTCTCCCTTAAAATTCATACGCCTAATTTAGATCCATCACATTAAAAGCACTCTTTCCCCTTATTCAACATCTACACTTCACCCTCAATAGTATGAATACTACGACATATCAACATAACTTCCTTCTAGTTTGAGCATGCTCTATCACATCCTGACATTAACTCTCTCCTTCTCTCTATACTTCATCATAACAATCATAGGGTACTCATCATTTTTTCACCAAAGTTATGGCAATTGACTCGTCACCTCACTACTTATTTAATAGGTACATAACTCTAGCTACAAGCCTCAATCAACCATCACTCTTGTTATCTCATCCTCTTCTTTCCATCCTCATCCTTCTAACTCTAGGACGATTCAATGCTACTCAGGATTTATAAGACTTTCACATCTTACTCTTAGGTGGTAGCATTAAACTCTTTAGAGACATAAGTTTCTCTCTCATGGGTAACATCGAAAGCAAATTTTGAATAAGAGGGTCTGGGTATATCTAGAGCTAGCTCAAATGCACAATACATATGAGTAATAGTGCACTCTTTCTAGTCAATCAACTTAGCACACTAGTCGGCTTCTCTCAAGCCTGGTGCAGTCTCTTTACCACTCTGATTACTTTACCGTGAGGGATCTCAATGGTAAGAGTTTGAATATTACCATCTCTGTCATCTCATGGGCGAGGCATAGCTGAAAGGTTTAGAGCATCGCTCGAATCATCATAGACTTATTAAGAAATAGCTCTATTGCACGATTTAGAATCTGAAAAAAGGGAAACAATTCCTAAATATCCTATAGCCTCCCAATTATGGATGTGGAGCTCTTCACACCAATAATAAGAACTCTACTAGAAACGGCTTCATAGACTCCCTAGGACACTTGAACTCATGCTCTAATACCAAATTTGTCACGCCCTGAGAGGGTACCATAGATGTAACTGGCACTCAGAGACTATTATTAGTCCCCAAGCGAACCATTTGGCATCATTACATTCATTCATTTATATATTCTACTAATCAGCGGAAGACATAAGGAAGTAAATGGGCATATCATCATACTAGTCTCAAAAATGATATTATAAATAAAAAGGCTAGTAGAAAGAAACTAGCTCAATAAGTCTTAACATCAACATTCGACTCTAGTCTATGAAGCCTCTATCACTATTAAGTGGTGCCAATAAAAGACCAATAACTACCTCGATCAAAATAAAGCTAATCAAATCTAACTCTAAAGCATGATGAAAATAATGCAATGAATCCTCTGAAGTAGGGGAGCCTTACCAATCTGTTGAACGCTCGAAGGTCCTCAACGATTCGCCTACTGATGACATCTATCCTGTGTATCTACATCATAATACAATGCAATCCAAAAGAGGACGTCAGTACTTGGAATATACTGTATGTAAAATAGTTAAATGAAACCTAAACAGGTAGAACAATATAGAAACAACAATCAACTCAATATAGAAATCAATCAACATGTCAAATGTCTATCTAAGGAAAGAATAAAGAGTAGAAAAGTGACTCATCAACTAATCAACTCATCAATCAAATCAAAATCATCTCAGAAGGACTCATCTCAACTCATCTCATCACATCACATCTCATCTCATCATATCTCGACTCAGAGTGATCAAGGTAGGATTTTCTGGGAGTTTCTCTTATCTGTCAACAATAACTTATGTGCCAATGATCGCACAACAATCATGCAGATGTTGCTACACTCGTCCCATACTTGCCAAGTAGGAGACGAATCGAATCCATTAGGGACCCCGACAATTCGTTAAGTCCTCTATTATTTTAGGGACTCTATCTAGAGGGAACCACAATGAGATATAATGGTTCTAATCCTCACCTACGTTTGACTACATAATTTTGACGAGTGCGAGTTGGACTACTCTTACTCTTTTGGTGCTTGATACTCCTCCCGTGACTCAATGCTCATAAAATAATCCATCTAGTCAATACATCTCAATTTACTCATCTCAACTGAGCCTTATGAAGGCTCTCATCATTCAATCAGTCTCAGAGAGACTCTAATCATCTCATCATTCATTCAGTCTCAAAGAGACTCTAATCATCTCATCATTCAACATCTCAGTCAACAATTTAAAGATTTGAACAATCATAAGGGATCAATTGAATAGACAAATCAATAGAGTTCATTTATGGAGATTCAAGGACTATCAAGTTCTATCAACTTATCATTATTTTCACATCTCACTCTCAATCACAATTCCAAATCACATTCCCAATCGAGGATCTAAACTCAATCCTACCTTTTTGTGCAATCTTTAAGAAATCATAAATATGATTATGCAATACTTCAAGTAAAACATTCAATTCAAGTAGACAAGCTTATGATGTTCATCAACATATGAAAATATATGTAAATAATCTACTCTTAAAAAAAATATTTAAGAAATCATGCATATTGATTCATGAACCTTCAATCTACCATCTAAGACCATCTATGGGACACATGAGAGAAACTCTCATACTTTCATTTAGCCTTACATACCTGAAAAGTTGATATTACCGTCGAAGTTTGATGAATACTCGCTTTCTTAGAGAAAATCCTCAATCTTGGTAGTTCTTTTAAAGTGAAAGAACTTGGAAAGACATTGTTTGAAGAGCTTCTCTTTGATTATTGAATTCTTGATTTAGAATCTTTAGAGTTCTTGATGAAAAACCCGTACTCTTGAAGAAGAAGAAGAATCAATAAATACTTTCTTGGGATTCTTGAATTTGTTTTTTGAAACCCTAAGCTATAATTTAAGATTCTATTAGAGATTCATGAATAGATGAAGAAATTTGGGTTGGATAGATAGAAAGTTATGAAGAATAATTTACCTTGATGATGAATCTTGAAAGCTAATCCCAACTTGATGACTTTCTTGATGATTCTTGAGCGTTTATATTAAGGAGTGAAGGAAAGGATTTTTGGTTATGAAAACTAACGTTTTATGCATTTTTGGGCCTTAAATAGACACTCAAAGGTTTTAGGATAAACGTACCCTCAATATAAAAATAAGAAACGTCATTTATCTCATCCATAAAAGATCCGCGTTGGGTCCGCGACGCGGAGTCATCGCGCAGCTTCAGACAGCTCTGCAGGTCTTTAGTAAAATGGTCATAACTTTCTATTCCGAACTCGGATTAAGGCGAAATTAGATATGTTGGAAAGCTAATTTGAATATCTTCGATTTGATATATTATGGGTTATCTAACTCATTATACTTTAGAAGATTTGGTCATTTCAAGTTGACTCTTCTATCAACTCATATGAAAACTTAGTTGGTAGGAATTCTTTGGACTTGACTTAATGTAAAAAGATCTCTTATATTCGTTTATTGAACTTAAGAGAGGGTTGGAATTGATCAAAACGCCCCTCAAATGATTTAATATTTTTAAACTTGGTGGAACAAGTCAAGGTAACAGGTCTGCGACGCAGACTTATCGCGTATATATGAATTTCAGAAATTCAATACAACAACAACATTACCCCAATGCCTCAAAGGCTCCCGTCCATTGCGGGGTAAGGGGGATCGGATGTACGCAGCCTGACCCCTATGTTTAAAAACATAGCGCGACTGTTTCCAGATGAACCATGATGAGCGTCGAAAGTTGCATTGACTAACTGCTACTTCACAATTGAAAGAAGCGCATCACAATTGAAAGAAGCTCAGACAGTTTAAAGAGCCATTTTGCTTTATTCTATCATACCCTAAAAGCCAAAAAATAGTGAATCTTTGGCTCCATCCGAGATTGAATTTCAGAAATTCAATCCCATTGAAAAATTGAGAAAATGTATAAGTGTAGGTCTGTGATGGTCCGTGTCGTGGAGCTGTCCGTATCTCACTATTTTGGGTCCGAAATAGGTCCGCGTCGCGGTCCTGTTTCATACTCTTACTGTTTCTGGTCAATTTTGCGAAAATTATTTTTTTACTTGATTGCTCTTAAATCGGGTCGAGACCTTTTTATGACTCGATTTTTTGCGCTGATCACAAATCCGATCTTGAATTTTCTATCTAATCTTTGAAAGATGTATTGCCTGCACGTCTCCTTTCTAGAGGTATTTTGGTAATTTTATCGAGCGTTACAATTTTCTAGTCAGAAAGAATTAAAATGTAAAATGTCATTTAAAATCTTTTTACTAGACTTTTTCTCTTTTGTTTCTAATTTTTTTGTGTAAGAAAATCGGTACTCACAGGATTCTCAGCCCTAAGCTATGTGAATAATTTTTTCTTGCAATCTCGGGTCAATGTGATCAATGAGGCTGAAAATCTAAGGGATACGTATAGGCTGTGATTTTGGCTGCAGACCAGAGTGAGAACTCTTTAAAGAAGTCTGTTTTCGTATAATGCATTCAAAATCTCATGTAAGAAAATTATTCGTGAAGATTTGTTATAAGGATCAACAGAATTGAAAAATTATTGAATAATTTTATGATAGCTTATTACATTATTACACTAGTTTTGCTTACAGTTGTACTGCACTGTGGTAAGTTTTTTATATGTAATATTTCTTATATTACTAATTATTCAATTCTAACTCTAACTAATATATTTGGTTGTTATGTTTTTTCGGTAGTTTTTTTATAGAGAGTCGATAAATCAATCTATTTGGCTGACAAATATAATGTTGTCTGGCATATAAGTAAAATCAATGTCGGCCGACACAGTATCATTTTCGTTTGATGACTCAAAAATAGATTTTTTCACCCAATGTTGCGTATAGTTATTAAATTCCAATAAATTCAAATTCAGACCATAAAATCTTACCTTGAGAGGTAAAACTACATTTTCAAGAAATATTTTTCATGTTTATGAAAAAGAATATTTCTCAACTCTTTAAAATCATTTAGTTTCACTTAAAAAGTTGATCAAACGACTAATTTTTATTTTAAGAAAAAGCTTTTTTTTTGGGGGGGGGAGGGTGGGGGGGGGCGCTGAACAGAACACTAATTATCTTTGATGTAAATTTTGACATGATGACATTCTATTCTTTTGGTTAATTTTACTAAATTTTAGTTCACCTCTTTGATTTTTGATTTTAAAAAAGTGCGTACCATATGTCGAACTGAAATAACTCAGTGATCAGTGAGATATCCAACAGATAGAAATCTAGCTTGTCTGTTTGGTTAAAGTACTAGAAGCAAGCCCAAGATTTTTACTTTTCGGTTCAACTTTCATTTTTCAATTCAACTCTTAATGGAAATTCAAGAAGAAAGGCCAGAATTTTCTATGCATTTTTTTACTCCCCAGCTCAGCTTGCACCAAAGGGTTGATGTGATGAGTTGAGTTGATAAATGTCCAAATGAGACTAAATGAATGAGTTAACCATAGGGTTGATGTCTTATGAGCATATTGGGTTTGGGAGGAGTATTGAGCACCGAATTGATTAAGAGTAAGTCCAACTAGAACTCAATAACTACGTAGCCGGTGTAGGAGAGGATTGGACCATAAAATCACATGTTTCCTACTGTCCAAAAATGAGGACTTGATGTTACTGATTTTGGATCCATTGATGGGATGTCCTATACCCCTAGCAAGGTATTAGATGGATGTGGCAACGACATTGCTTCGTTGTATCATCACTGGCTCATAGGTGATGATTGTCGATTAGAGAAACTCCAAATTAGATCTTAATAGTACTCAGAGTGGATGCGATGTAGATAATAGATGAGTAATCATTGTCTAAATTATATTCTTACTTTAGACTCTTAACATGATGATTAAGTTTCCTACTTTTTGAGTTGAGCCATTTGAGTTGATGTTATTCTTCCTTTACATTTTTTTTGCCATTTAATATACTTGCACATTCCACGTACTGATGTCCATTTAGGCCTGCATCTTTTCATGATGCAGAGACAGGTACTAGCGGTCATCAATAGGCTCCTCATTGAGGACCTATTTACTTTCGATTGATTGGTGAGTGAGTCCTTCACTACTTTCGGAGGATATCATGTTTCTATTCTAGCTTTAAGTTTTAGACGTACTTTATTCTATTTAGAGGTAGCCATGGATCTATCATTGATACCATTTACTCAGTTGTTTTAGAGGCTTCATAGACTAGACTATTAATGTGATGGGATGTTATCTTTGACTAGTCTCTTTCACACTAGCCTTATTCAATTGATGGATATATTGTTTGGCCTTTGGACCTTTCATTACCGATTTTCATTGCTTCTCATTGAGTATTTTTATTCATGAATGTCTTCCGCTACTAGAACGTGATTGAGCGAATGTGATGAAGCCGAGTCGTTCGCTTGGGGACTAGCAATAGTCTTTGAGTACCAGCCATGCCAAGGGTATCCTCCCGGGGCATTATAAACTTGTTCTGGTGGGATTGAGCAAGTGCTATCACGTCCATTTTGGATCCTGAAACAAATATATTTTGCTTGACATGATTTCGAGTGTATCCACATTTAAATAAAGGAAAAGGGTAAAAAATATCCCCAACTATGTTTTATTGTTTGACTTTATCTTCGCCGTTAAAATGAATTTCTTTATACTCTCGCCATTAAAAAACTTACTATTTATGCCCCTCGATGCATGGAAAGCCCCAAATAACTTCATTTTAACCTTTTTTTTACCCAATATCTCCCCAACCCAAACCCGACCCGTCCTAATCAATACCAAACTTAACCTAACCCAATTCTTTAAACATTTCCCCAATAAAATAACTAAAATTCTTTAAACTAATTGAAGTATGGAATGTCTTAACAAACATTGCCTCAACAATTCTTTAACCAACCCCAATTTTTTATTTCTTTCCATTTATTTTTCTCGATTTTTTTCTCTCATGAAAGATTATCTTGTTTTTATAAAAAAATTAGTACCTATTAGGGTATTCTCTGTTTGCTTTTTTTCCCCTCATTTTTGTCTTCCTCGTGGATAAAAGGACATATGTTTTCTTTTTTATTCACTTCTTTGTACAATTCAATAGTAAAAATTGAAAAAATTGGTGATGATTTGTTATAGTAAAGGGGAGCCGGGATGGATTTTTCTCCAACGTTTTAGCAGCGAAAAGAGGAGTGGGAGACAACAGAGATCTGGTAATGAAAAAGGGCAATTTTTTGATTGTCTCTCATCGGAGACGAAGGGCGAAGGAGAGAGGGCTGTCACGGGTGAGGAGGAGAGAAGAGTAAGGGCGGTCGTTAGGGTTTTTCCTCTATTGATGGCTGGATTGAGAAGGAAAAAGGGAGAAAAGGGGAGGAAGACGAAGGGTCGCCGATTTGTTGTTGAGTTTCTGGCAAGATTTTGTCGGAGTGGTGATGGAGGCAGCAGATGGTTGAAGAAAGGAGAAAGGTGAGAAATGGAATTGAGTTTAGGTTAAGTTTGGTTATTACTTAAGATGGGTGGGTTTGGGTTGGGTTGGGATTGGGTGAAATAAAAAAAATGTTAAATTGAGGTTATTTGGGGCTTTCCGTCCAAATATGGGCATACATGGTAAGTTTTGTAACACCAAGGGTATACATAAGTTCATTTTAACGGCGAGGATAAAGTCAAACAATTAAACACAGTTGTGGAATATTTTTGACCCTTTTCCTTTTAAATAATTACTAATTGAATGTTTAAAATTAAAGTAGTTGAATTCGTATTTCATCTGAAATCAAGGAATTGCAATGTGTTAATAATTAAAAACTATTTATCTAATCACCTTCTAAATTATTTGTACCTCTCTTAATTATATTTGGCTACTATAGTTTACTTCATAGCTTTCTCAGTTTTACAATTATTCTAGGTATTCTAATGTTTTAAGAGTGAACCCTTTCAATATATATAAACTCTATATAGTACAAAGTATATATATCCTTTCAATTATCTGTATATAACTATAAGTTTATTGTATAGTACTGTACTTGTTGACACCCAATTTTGACCGGCCTATAGCCTATTTTGGTTAAAAAATAGGCTATTTTTTATATTCAATCTAAGTCAAATATTTGTGTGTTTTTAGCAATCCTTATTATTATTTTATTTTTTGATGTTATGTAACTTAGCTTCTATATGTT
>JAABOM020059509.1:0-12743 GCA_011800125.2 Solanum clarkiae
TAAAGGAATTTGGTTTAGTATGTGTTTACGTGCCCCTATCGGGCACTGGTCACGACCCCAGGGTGGGGTGTGACAGAAAAGACTCCAATGTTTAACAACATAGAATGTAAATGCTTCAAAGGGCCATAAATACATCATTTTAAAATAAAATTCAAGATAGAATGAAAAATGGTAGAGTCCCGAAATAAGGGCTTAGCATAAATAAAAGTGCTAGTCTTCAACACCAACTACTAGCCACGAGTTAATGGAGGAGTGTCTTTCCCTATGTGGTTAAATCATGCAGGAAAAATATGCATTAGTACGTTAGAATATATTAAGTATGTGAGATACAATGCATGCATAAAAAATCATTCATAAATATAACATATAAGCACGTATGAGATAAAAAGTACATAAAGTGAGCTTGAGCATGCACAAGGAATATAGCTCAATATGGATGGGGTCAATGCATGAGAATTCATATGTAATGGAATCATGTCATGGAATCATAAACTTGTGAGAGAAGACCTTAACTGACATGTAGACCATGTGAGCTATTATATGGAATCCAACATAACCCCCTATGTTGACACAGAGAGACTACTTACCGTATGGAACTTAGTCAACTTCACATGCATCTTAATAACATAAGTGACATATGTTGATCCATTAGCATAGCCTACAAGGGCTCCTATAATGGCACATAGTCAGGGACATTGAGATTTATCTTTAATGGATCATGCCTTAACTAATGGAATGGATCCCAATCTCAAGTCCTCTCAGTGATAAATCATCCCACAAAATCTTTAAAACATAATTTAGAATCATGAGTAGTAATCATAAAATTTGTTTGAACTTAGGAACCACCAAGTGAATATTTTTCTTTCATCTTGGGGACCTTCTTAAAACATACTTAGGGAAATTGTCAACATGCTTATATCTTTGGCAAATCATAACTTTAAAACTTAACTTCATTGCCCTAATCATCATAATAAATAATGCGACTTTACTTGAAAACTAGGTGGGCTAGGCTTTTAAATGGAACAATCATAAATCACATAAAATCATAAAAAATATACTTCTTTAAAGGCATGTAAAGCAGCTTACATTTTATCAATAAGGAAACCCATCATTGGGGGTCGTCATCAATAGCTTATATACTTGCATTTACTTAGTAAAATATCATAGGATATCATGAATATCATTTAATAATATAAACCATCATGAAATCATCATAAGCATGCATAATATCTTAAAAGAACTTAAAGAGAGGTAAAATACTTCAAAGAGGACTTTATGGATGGAAGAATACCCATAAATCAAGATCATATACCATAACAAATTGTGGAGGAAACAAACTTGAAGCCTTGAGAAGAACCTTAGAAACCCTAGCTTTGACTTGCCCTTTTTTTTGAGAGAGTAATTGCATTAGAAAAATTTAAGAATTGAAAGAACGAAGAGAATAGGAGTTTTTTTAGGGTTTAAGATCTGATTTATAGCCCCTTTGGATCCCAAAACAACTTAGTTTGAAATAGAAATAATATAATTGACAAAATTGCCCCTCATTAAAACTGCTAAATTTCAACCTGTGAAAGCCCATTTACAGACTGTGGAATGAACCACGGAACGTAGATCCTGTCCGTTGTATTAATTTTTCCAAAATTTCGAAAACTATTTTATTGAACTCAAAATCACAAAACCATCTTATGGTCCATATAATGGCTTACAAGTTGTGGCTAGACTCGTAGAGTCCTTCCATAGCCATTTTTTTCGTCTTCCTGGACCCTATCCACGAAGGGATTCTATGGGCCATACATTATTCTACGGACCGTACTGGTTACTCGTAGAACACTTCCAACAAAACTCTAAATTTTTTTTCATGTCTGATAGACCTATCCACGACCCTAACTATAGATGGTCATCCTTTTTATGGGTCGCCTGTGACGACCCAAGCCTAAGGCCTAGACGTGACACGACGAATGAGAAGTCCGAAGACAAGCCAAACAAGCCTCTTGATTGTAACATGCACACATCCTTGGTTATGGAATCAAAATTAAGCAATAATAAGAATCAATTTATGAAAAGAGAAAGCAGGAAAAGAGAAGTCTTTGATAATCATGAGAGCATAAAAAGAGTCAAGCAAATAGCACATATAAAACCTAGTATCCAAAAACACCTCTAGCTTAGAATGGATAAGGGGCCAAGACACTTCCTAGGCTCACCCTCATAATAACAAGTATTCAACATAAAAGAAGTTTTAACATAGCAAGAGTAACATAAATATTGTCATCGGAGTTGAGACTCACCAAAGTTTTCTTAGAGAAGTACCAAACTAGCCATGTGGAGGTGTATGATCAAAAGGAGCTCCGGTACCTACATGGTAATATCATATAGGCATAGAGTATGTGTTAGTACGTTTGAATGTACTAAGTATGCGAGGTCCAATGATACAAGACATAAGCCAATATATTGAAAATGTATAACTATAAGCAATGGATATATATAATCTCAATAGGACATGCATGACAAATGCTTGTAATAAACATGCGTACAAGACATTCAACATGCATAATACATAAAACATATGTGGGAAAAGACCTCAACTGACATAGACCAAGCAGCTACATCTTGGAATCCAAGGCATGAAACCCCCTCGGTATAGGTAACTGGGCATGACAACCCCCAACAAGTATGGTCTACTTGCCAAGGTAAACCAAACATGATAACATGAACTAGATGGATCCACTAGTATAGTAAGGGTAAAATATATCATCCTATGGTGACATATAGTTTAGAGACTAAAGACTTTATATAATGAATCCTTGAGTCAAGCCCCTATTTTAGCCTCAATCCGTGCCAAGTCAAATCCCATAGAATACTTAAAATAATCATCCTTTAATAATAACATGAGTAACTTGTAAGAGACATGATAACATGAAATGAGTAGCTCTTAAACATGCTTGATCTCTACTAGTGAGCCTAACTTTAACATGAGAGTAGATAATAATCATACATGGTCCCTTGCTTTAAAATGAATGACTCACAAGAGGTAAAAATCTTGAAATAGGGCTCAACGTCATACTTGTAAAATCATAGATACCTTTCTTGAATTCAGTACATGCTTGAAAGCCCTTAATCACCATGAAATCACTTGACTTGTAAATCATGTAATAGTTCATCAATAACTTGAGAAATCTTGTCATGTAATTTTCTCAAACATATGGTGAGCTGATGATACTTGTTCAAAATCATGCAACTCAAGCGTAAAACAAGTAGAGTAACTCAATGCAAATCAAACCCACCAATATTGTAGTAAAACCCTCATTTAGGCCATCTTGAAATCCATCACAAAAACTCATCATAGTTCATAGTTTCATAGCTCAAATCATGCATAGTCTTAATAGACAAAATCAATTCATGGATTAAGCTTGAAATAGATATTCATGGATAATCAATCAATACTTGATAAAATCCCAACATAATTTATCTTCATACTCCATAATAAAAGATACCCACAGGTTATATAACTTGAAATCACACAATTTTCATAAAAAGAAAAGGTTGGGGTCCATGCGTGAAAGGACCGATGGATGAAGACATACATACCTTAAACCTTGAATATCTTGAAATGAACTTGAATGAGGCTTGAACCTTGAGATGGGTTCTTGAGTTCCAAAATTTATCTTATAATCCTTGAATTTGGATGAGAGATTTGATAGAGTCTTGAAGAGGTTTTAGAGAGGGTTTTGTGAGTCATAGATTTGAAAAATGGCTAAGTATGGAAGGTTTCACGTTTAAATGGGCATGGGGCTATTACCCCAATGTCCTTGGATGAAATAAGAAAACTAAGAAAAATTTTACATTGGTCTGTGCCCCAGGCGAGATGTGAACCAGATGCGACGCAGACCAGACGCGACGCAGACCAAACGCGGAGTTCTATCTACACTAGTCCGCGCCCCAGGCATGTCACGGCCTGGGTGCAGACAAGCACTGGAAATAAAAAATTAGCGAAAATTATTTTTCGCTACAGGTCTTCTAAAATCTGTGTTATACCCATTTCCTACTCAATTTTCCCCCTGATCAAGAATGTGAAGTCAAATTTTCAAGATAACTTACAAATTTTGAGATATATGAAAATTACGATTTTGGGGCATTCCGAAGCATACAAGGGGTGTTTCAATATCTTCCTCTTGGGAACATTCGTCCCCGAATATCAAAGAGACATGCATAAGAGAAGTAATTATTAAGATTTTAGCTCAAGATGAATGCCACAAATGCACTTAGACATCATTTTCAAAAAGTCTTAACATGAATGTCAAAAATCACCATAAACTTGTTACGATAAATATGAATGCATGCAAAATGACATGAGGGCTGAAACTTAAGAATTGAAATCATAGATGGGGCTTAAGTTATTACCTTCAACTTTAGTAAAGTGGAAGAGATACTAGTATAACCTTTTCATGTCCGTTTCGACTTCCCATGTGGTACTTTCAACTTGTTGATTCCTCCAAAGGATCTTGACGAATGTTACCTCTTTGTTTCTCAACCTCTTCACTTGTCTATCCAATATCTCCACCGAGACCTCCTCATAGGTCAAATTTCTTCCACAACACCCACAACCTCTAAGGGGACTATAACAGTTGGGCCATTCCTCAACATGTATATATGGAAGACTAGATGAACCATATTCATCACTATAGGCAACTCCAACTCATGTGCAACCTTACCAACCCTCCTCTAAATTCTATATGGTCCCACAAATGTTAGGATCAATTTCACTTTCTCACCAAACCAGACTACACCCTTCATGGGTAAGACTTTCAAGTAAACCCAAAATGCCTACCTTAAACTCAAGATCTCTTCTTTTCACATCGAAGTAGGACTTTTGTCTACTTTGGGCCGTCTTCAACCTCTCCCTTATCAATCTCACCTTCTTCAAGGCTTCCATAAACAAATATGGGCCTAACAAAGCTATCTCCCCATATTAAACAACCCAACCGGGGATCTACAATGCCTACCATATAAAGCTTCAAAGGGAGCCATGCCGATACTTGAGTGGTAGCTATTGTTGTAAGAAAGCTAAATAAGTGAAAGATGTTCATCCCAACTAACTTTAAACTCCATAATACAAGCTCTAAGCATATCCTCAAGAGTTTGGATAGTCCTTTCGGCTTGGCCATCTGTTTGAGGATGAAAAGTCATGCTAACTTGACCTTGGTAACAAGACCCTTTTGGAAGGATCTCCAAAAATAAGAAGTGAATTGAGCACCACGATCCGAAATGATAGACAAGGGTACCCCATGCATTCTAACCAACTCATGAATACATAACTTGGCATAATCTTCGGCATCATAGGTGGTTTTGACAGGTAGAAAGTGAGCCAACTTTGTCATTCTATCCACATTAACCCAAATAGAATCAAAGTGTTTCCTAATCCTTGGCAACCCAACTACAAAATCCATGTTGACCTCTTCCCACTTCCAAGTAGGAATTTTGATGTCTTGGGCTAGGCCATCAGGCCTTTGATGTTCGTCTTTCACTTGTTGACAATTATGACAACCGGCTACAACTTTGGCAATATCTCTCTTCATACCACTCCACCAATATACCTTCCTCAAATCTCTATACATCTTTGTGGGACTGGGTGAATAGAACAAGATGAATTATGGGCCTCCTTCAAAATCAACTCTCTCAAGTCATCAACATTCAACAAACATAACCTACCTTGGTACCTAAGGGCACCATCTCCCCCTTGGGAGAAAACCTCCACTTTACCATCCTTCACCAAAGCCTTCAACTCTAGCAAGGCGGGGTGAAGGTCTTGTTTTGACTTGACTTCCTCAATTAAAGAAGACTTGGAGCCATCAACAACTACTACACCACCATTTTGAACTTCATTCAACCTAACCCCAACCTAGCTAACCGGTGAACTTCTCTAGCCACCTCCTTGTTACCAACACCAATATGAGCTAGACTACACTTGGATACTCTACTTAGAGCATTGACCACAACATTAGCTTTGCTGGGATGATAATATACACTCATGTCATAATCCTTAAGGAGTTCTAACCACCTTCGTTGTCTCAAGTTAAGATCCTTTTGTGTAAACACATATCAGAGGCTCTCGTGGTTTGTAAACACATCAACATGAACCCTATACAAATAGTGATGCCAAATTTTCGAAGCAAATGCCACGACTGCCAATTCAAGATCATGGGTGAGATAATTTCTCTCACGCACCTTACATTGCTTAGAGGCATATGATATTACCTTGCCATTTTGCATCAAAACACACCCCAAACCAATTCTCGAGGCATCACAATAAACCACAAACCCTTCCGGTATAGCAAAGATAAGAGCGGAGATAAGTTTGTCTCTCAAAGTTTGAATACTCTTTTCACATTTATCGGTCCAAACAAATTTTATCTTCTTTTGGGTCAACTTCGTCATAGGGGAAGCAATAGAGGAGAAACCATTTACAAACCTCCTGTAGTAACCCACCAAGCCTAAGAAACTCCTAATATCAATTGGAGTCAAGGGCATAGGCCAATTTCTTATCACCTTTGTCTTCTTAAGATCCTCCTTAATGCCGTCACCCGACACCACATGCCCTAGAAAAGCAACCTTTTTTAACCAAAATTCACACTTTTCTTATTTAGCAAACAACCTCTCATTTCTCAAGATTTGCAACACCACCCTCAAGTGATTGACATGTTCTTCCTCACTCCGGGAATAAATCAATATATCATCAATAAAGACCACCACAAACATATCAAAGGTAGGGTTTAAAGACCCTATTCATGAGATTAATAAATATAGCCAGTGCATTAGTCAAGCCAAAAGACATTACCACAAATTCAAAGTGCCCATACCTAGTTCGAAAAGTCATCTTGGGAATATTGCACTCCCTAACTCTCAATTGGTGGTATCCGTACCAAAAATCAATCTTAGAAAAGTGACTAGCCCCTTGCAGTTGATCAAGAAGGTCATCAATCCTTGGTAAAAGATACTTGTTCTTTATAGTGACTCTATTAAGTTGCCGGCAATTAATACACATTCTAAGGGAACCATCCTTTTTCTTTACAAACAACACTGGTGCAGCCCAAGGTGACTTGCTAGGCCTTATGAAACCCTTCCCCAGTAAATACCTCAATTGATCCTCCAACTCCTTCAACTCCGCAGGGCCATACAATAAGGGAGAATGGAAATGGATTGTGTATTGGAAGGAGCTCTATACTAAAGTTTATTTCCCTTTTGGATGGAACACCGGGAAACTCATCGGAAAAAAACACATCAAGAAACTCATTGACCACTAGAACTAACTCAATAGGAAGGACTTTAGACTCAACATCCCTAACCCTTAGAAGGTGATAAATGCAACCTTAGAAATCAATTTTTGAGCTTTAAGGCAAGAAATGAATCTACCCTTCATGACCATGTTACAACTTTCCCACTCAAGAATGGGCTCATTAGGGAATTGAAATCTAACTTTACGGGTCCTACAATCAATAGAAGCATGATATGCATGTAACCAATCCATCCCAAGAATAATATCAAAATCCACTATTTTAAGTTCAACAAAATCACAACGAAGACTTTATGCAACACTGACATAGAACAATCTCTATGGACTTTTTATGTAATAAGGGACTCACTAATGGGGGTAGACATTTCATAAGGTTCACACAATAACTCGGGACACACATGAAGCTTATTGGCAACAAAAGGAGTAATAAAAGAAATAGTGGCACTCGGATCTATCAATACATACACATCATAATAAAAAACTTTTAACATATCGGTAACAATATCGAGCACCTCATGTACTCCTTGCCTTCCTTGAAGAGCATAAAACCTATTTTTTCTTGGAGCACCCCCTTTTTGGCCTCCCTTTGCCCTTTGATCCGCATTAGCAGCTTGGCCTTGAGAACTACCATCTCTTCCCTCGTTTTGAGCATGAGAACAATCAATAACCTTGTGACCTGCCTCAGAACAACTAAAGAAAGCATTAGAATTTTTCAAACATGGACCACTATGGTTTCTCCCACACTTTTGGCACTAAGGATGGGTCATCCCACCATTGCCACCTTGGAATCTTGGGTTAGATACCACATCGTTAGCAAATCTCTTGTTACGAGCATTGGATGACCCTTGGCCTTGGAACTTGTGACCTTGATGAAACCGACCACCCTTAGAACCTTGGGAACCACCTTCAAATTGAGCCCTTTTGGACTCCCAACTTCTCCTCTTTCTAAGCTTTTCCCCCTCAAGTTGTTTGGCATATGTCATGAGTCGAGACAAATCTATGTCACTCACTAGCATGGCGGTACAACAATTTTCATTAATCAAGTCAGACACTCCCGACACAAATTTGTTCATTCTAGCTCTAGGGTCGACAAACAAATGTGGATCATACTTGGAAAGCTTGTTGAACTTGACGGAATACTGCCCCACACATATGGAACCTTTCTTGAGGTTCATGAACTCCATCATCTTAGCCTCTCTTAATTCGATAGGGAAGAACCGGTTGAGGAAGACAAATTTGAACTCCTCTCAAGGAATAGCATCATCATCTTTCCTCTCCAATTTCCATTGAGTAAAACAAATTTGCGCCATACCCTTGAGTTGGTAGGCCACTAATTCCACTTTCTCTTCCGAATTGATACCCATGATAGATAGCACCTTATACACCTCATCGATGAACTCTTACGGATCTTCCTTAACCTTGGACCCCTGAAACTCCGAAGAGTTCATTCTTGTGAAATCCCTCATCCTTGAGACCGGAGTAGGAGCATGAGGGGCTTGGGCCCCTTGGTTCATTTGGTTGGTCATAGCACGGGACAACATTGTGATGTCATCCCGAAACTTATCATGGGCTACCCCTCCATCTTGAATAGCTTGAGATGCGGGAGGGGCCGATTTCTCCTCGGGTGTGCGGGCTCTCCTTAGTCTTCCTCTTGGTCGCAGCATGATCTAGAAGAGCAAAGAGCATTCGTTAGAGGAAAAATCCTTATCTTTACATCTAAAGCATGATGTAGATCATGAAGACGTGAAACATTTCCTAAAACACCTCATTGCCTCCTAATCATAGTTGTTGTGCACTTCACAATGATGAGTAAGACTCTAATCGATGATTGTGTTAGATTTCTGAGGACCATTAACAACCTAGTGCTATGACGGCAAGCTTGTCATGACCCAAGATTAGGGCTTAGACGTGATACAGTGAGTGAGAAGTGCAAAGACAATCCAAATAAGCCTCTCAATTATAACATGCACACGTCCTTGGTTGCGGAAGCGAAATTAAGCAATAATAAAAGTCAATTAATAAAAAGGGAAAGCGAGACTAAGGGAAGTCTTTGATAATCATGAGAGAATAAAAAGAGTCAAGCTCATAGCATATACAAAACATAGTATGCAACAATACCTCTAGCTTAGAATAGAGCGGGGGCCAAGACGCTTCCCGGGTTCATCCTCATGATAACAAGTGTTCAACAAAAAAGAAGTCTTAACATAGCATGAATAACATAGATATTGTCCTCAGAGTTGAGGACTCACTATAACTTTCTTGGAGAAGCACCAAACTAGCCACGTGGAGGTGGATGATCAAAAGGAGCTCCGGTCCCTACATGATAATATAATGTAGGCATAGAGTATATGCTAGTACGTTTGAATGTACTAGGTATGCGGGGTGCAATGCAACAAGGCATAAGCCAATATATTCAAAATGAATTATCATAAGCAATAGATATATATAATCTCAACATGACATGCACGATCAATGCTTTTAAAAAAATATGCTTGTAAAATATTTAACTTGCATAATATATAATACATATGTGGGAAAAGACCTGAACAACATAGACTAAGCAGCTACAACTTGGAATCAAATGCGTGAAACCCCCTCGGTATAGGTGATCGGGCATGACACCTTCCGATGAAGTGTTGTCTACATGCCAAGGTAAACCAAACACAATAACCTGAACTAGATGGATCCACTAGTATAGCAAGGGTAAAATATATTATCATATTGTGGCACATAGTTTAGAGACTAAAGACTTTATATAAGGACCCTTTGAGTCAAGCCCCCATCTTAAGCCTCAAATCCGTGCGAAGTCAAATCCCATGGAATACTTGAAGTAATCATACTTTAACAATTACATGAGTAACTTGTAAGAGACATGATAACATGACTTGAATAGCTTTTAAACATGCTTTACCTATACTAGTGAGCCTAATTTGAACAAGAGAGTAGATAATAGTCGTATATGATCCCTTGCTTTAACATGAATGGCTCACAAGAGGTAAAAATCTTTAAGTAGGGATCAACTTGCTACTTATAATCACAAATACCTTTCTTGAATTTAATATATGCTTGAAAGCCCTTAATCATCATGAAATCACTTGACTTGTAAATCAAGTAATAGTTCATCAATAACTTGATAATTCTTGTCATGTAATTTTACCAATACATGGTGGGCTCATGATACTTGTTCAACATCATGCAACTCAGGAGTAAAACAAGAAGAGTAAACTAAATTCAAATCAACCTACCAAAATTGTAGTAAAACCCTCATTTAGGGTATCTTGAAATCCATCACAAAAGCTCATCATAGTTCATAGTTTCATGGCTTAAATCATGCATAGTCTCAATAGACAAAATCAATTCTTGGATTAAGCTTGAAATAGATATTCATAAATAATCAATCAATACTTGATAAAACCCCAACATAATTTATCTTCATATTCCATACTAAAAGATACCTATAGGTAATATAACTTGAAATTATGCAATTTTCATAAAAAAGAGAAGCTTGGGCTCCATGGGTGAAAGGACCCATAGATGAAGACGCACATACCTTAAACCTTGAATTTCTTGATATGAACTTGAATGAGACTTGAAGCTTGAGATGGGTTCTTGAAGACCCACATACCTTAAATCGAGGTGCAACATGGACCAGATGCTGAGTTCAATCTACACTTGTCTTTGCCCCAGGTGCGTCGCGGCTTAGCGCCGATAGACAATGGAAACAAAAAGTTGCTGAATCGTTTTTGCGCTATGGGTCTTCTAAAATCGTGATTATGCCCATTACGCACTCAATTTTATCCCCTGATCAAGTATATGAAGTTGGATTTCGAGATCACACACGAATTTTGAGATATATAGAAATTATGATTATGGGGCATTCCAATGCACATGAGGGGTGTTTCACCGTCACTGGGTCCGTGGGTTACCCCACACTTGAAAACATTTTCCCTTTCCTATAGTTCATATTTAAAAACCAAACCTAGAGATTGTAAATCCTCCAACGAACCATAAGTCACCTGCATGAACTTGACTTTAGGTCATTTTCTGTCTAACATTTCTGTACTCTAAGCTCTTAAACTGGGGTTCGCTACGATAACTCCCCCTTGGGAACATTCATCCCTGAATGTGCTTAAAGGCAGTAGTTAAGGAGTAATCTTCAGCTGACAACCCCATATGCATATAAAAGTACAACTAAAACACCATCTCATGAATTTTCCAATTCCACACTTAATACATGTCTGATAATAGTCCATAAACATAGAAATAAATGCATGCATCATGTAAAACTAAAATTCAAGAAATTAGAGGTGTTTGGAAGAATTTCTTAATACCTTAGGCTTGAGTAAGGTAGAATAAATATGGATAACGCTTTGTCACATCCGCTTCCACTTCCCATGTAGCACCCTTAACTCGTTGATTTCTCTAAAGCACTTTGACAGATGCAACTTCCTTGTTTCTTAGGTTTTTTACTTGACAGTCGAGGATATCAATCAATACCTCTTGATAACTCAAATCCTCTTCAACATTCATATTATGCAAAGGAACTATGGAGCTTGGATCACTTATGAATTTTCTCAACATTGACACATGGAAAATTGGATGAATAAAATGCATCTTATTGGGTAGATCCAACTTATATGCCACCGTCTCACTCTTCTCACCAACATACAGGGACCTAAATAAATAAGGACCAATTTCCCTTTCTTACCAAATCGGATCTCACCTTTTATCAGAGACACCTTCAACTAGACCAATCACCAACTTGGAAATCAAGTTCCCTTCTTCTCATATCAGAGTACGACTTTTGTCGGCTTTGGGCTGTTCACAATTTTTCTCTTATGCTTTTAATTTTCTCCATAGAATTCATTACTATGTTTGGTCTTATCAAAGCTATCATGACCTAAACCTAGGGCCTAGATGTGACACAGAGAATGGGGAACTCGAAGGTGACCCTAAACAAGCCTCTTAACATATCATTAGACATCATTGGTCGCAGAAGCAACCAAACAAAGTAATGTAATTAGAAATAGGGGGCAAAAAGGACTAAAGGAAAGCTTTCCTAACAACAACATCAAACAAGAGAGTAAAGGATCAATACATAACATGTCCAATAACACATCTACTACATAGATAAGAGTGAGGGCCAAGACAAGCATCCAGGCTCACCCTCATAGTCAATACATACATAGAAGAAATATTAACTTAGTACATAGCATGAGATCATAGATATTGTCATTGGAATGGAGGACTAACCAACTAGCATGAGCGAATTCGTACTAGCCACATGGAGGAAGATGCTCAAGCGGGGCTCCGATTTGACATCATATAGGCATAGATTACGCGTTAGTATGTTTGAATGTACTAAGTATGTGGGATTCAATGCAACAAGTGATAAGCACCATAAACAAAATGCATAACATAGGCAATGAATAAGCATATAGCAATATGACATGTA
>JAABOM020059510.1:0-12742 GCA_011800125.2 Solanum clarkiae
TTTATTTGGTTGTTAAAACAAAAAAAAATTTTATTTTTATTTTTGTTAATTTTTAATTTTGCAAAAAAAAAAAAAAAAAAAAAAAAAGAAGATAATAGTTATTAGGAGTATTATTAATAACCTTACATGAAGTTTTTATACTTGTCTTTTGACAAATCATGCAGTTTGAAGAGCTCATCCTCAGAGAAAGTGTAAAGAAGTATAAACAATGGAAAATTATGAAGTACAAGAAGAATGCAATTCATATTTCAGAAATTATTTAAAGATATTTTAGTTTTTCTTTTACTAAGAGTTAAAAAATATAATATCATACAATTTATATGTTTATATTTTTGTAACATTATACAATATTATTCTTTATAGTTAACTATGAAATTTTAAATGAATATAATCAATTTGTATGTTTTCATATATGCACATATTTGTATGTGTGTGTGTTTATGTATATATGCACTTTTGTTGATCTGACTTGCGGTTATCATTAAGCTTTTAATAACTAAAACTGAAAGGAGCCTTGGAGTAACTGATAAAGTTATTTTCATGTGACCAAAAGATGACGGGTTCAAACCTTGATAACATCCTCCAGTAGAAATGAAAGGTCAGACTATGTACAGTAGATCCTTCTGATTGGGCCCCGCCCCAGAAGTGCACTGGGCTTGCCCTTTTTTTTTAATAGCTAGAATATCAATTAGTGAAGGGAAAATCTGATTGCTCAAAAGAGGTATAATGATCAGATTTTGTGGTCACTAACCTTTTTAAGAAATCAGATTTAATCTGGTTGTTAACTTTTAATGATGAAGCTTTTATGATGATGACGACATTTTTACCGGTGATTATTGACTAATAACAACCAGATTTATATTTTTAGCGACTGAATTTGTTAAATACCTATTTTCTTGTAGTAACAAACTCTAGATTTTCCCTATAATACTCAGCCACATAGTCTCCACCACCATAAACATCACACCAAGTATTTTGCTGCTGTTGGACCATGTTTACCAGAGCTTGTTTTTAGCCCAAAGACAAGTTGTTGAAATGGGTTGTCAGTGTGTTTTGCATTGTTGACACTTGGGGCTTGTAGAGCGGTTATTTTATCCACTTCTAACATACCTGCTTGTTTCTGGACCACCAGTCTATTAGATCCACCATTCCACTCGGGATTACCTTGGGCAATGGGATTTAGTAGAACATAAAGCTCATCGTATGTCCTCCCTAAGGGATATCCATCTGTAGCAGAATCATGTAAAATCTTGGTATTAGGTTCCAACGCTTAAATGAAGGTATGGACCAACATTTCGTTATCTTGAAAATGGTGGGGACAATTAATCAGGAGGGATTTGAACTTGTCCCAAGCTTGGTACATGTTTTCTCTTGGCCTTTGTTGAAAACTCAACTAACTTCTAAACTTTGTTGTCTTTCCAAGTGAGAAGAATCTTGTTTGGAACTTTCTAGTCAGCTTATCCTATGAAGTAATTGAGTTAGGTAGCTCAATTTGTAACAACCTCCTTGCTTCCCCATGTAGTGAGAAGGGAAACAGATTCATACTTACATAATTAGTATTTACTCCATTAGGGATGAGAGTGTCAGCAATCTCCAAGAAATTCTGGAGATGAACTTGGGATCCTCATGTGGCAACCCTATGACCTGCTTGGTGGAATGCAAAAGTTGTACCATGTTCTGCTAAAGCTCCCATCATCCATTGAGTTCTAGATTCCAAAAGCAGATTGTGACATTTGTCGTTCATGGGGTTGCCATGTCCCGGACTGGTCTTGCAATCATTGGTTCAGGAATAGGATTTTCTATTAGCTCTACCTCCTCCTTATTATCTCCTTCGATAAAATCAATGGGTTGAATCATGTATAGAAGACTTGCCCTCCTCCTTCTTTGCCGAAAATAAGTTTCTGGTTCTGCCAGCGATTCAACCTATATTCCTGCAACAAACATGACTACGATCAAGTGAAATCAACATAACAAACAAATCACTTCTGGTAAACAACCAATTTTCAACTTTAAGTCCCTGGCAACGGTGCCAAAAACTTGTGCTTCCCCATCACATGCAAGTGTATGTAGTCAATCCATGTAATATAGTGACTTTTTTCAAAAGCCGGATGTCGAACCCAAAGAATTTAAAATAGACTTCAATTAAAAATCAAAGGAGATTATGGTATGTGTGTCATTTTGAGAAAAATGATGGAAGATTATTGTTACTATTAAAATAAGGAAATTAAACTAAAAATATTGGCAAATGATTTTAAGGGAATAATCAAATTGAGAAAAATTCAGGGGCTGTAATCGTTTTGACATATATAATAGCCCCAATGATTATGATTATTCCTGGATTTCCTAATTACTGATTCATAGGATTTAAATTGCCTAAGCAGGGTTACTTTGATAGACAGCCTAACTACATTTTTGAGCGAGGATAGACATGATTAATGAAAATGCTTTAAAGTTATCTTCCTATATATGAACCAAGTTATCTTCCCATACACGAATTATCTAAGCTCTCAGACAAACAAGCTCCATATAACCTATGTTCTATCAAGTCGAACATCTCTCGAATCTAGATTAGACTATTGATTTATTCCATGGTTGGCTAGATTATTAAACATAGTTTAATGGAATATAGGAGAAATTGTATGAAAATTCATTCATAAATCATAAACATTAAAGTATAGGATATTATCTATGGCTACTAAAACACCCCAAAAAATGTGCTCTAGAATGCCCATAATCATAATTTCTATATATCTCAAAATTCGTACATGATATCAAAAATTCAACTTTATATTCTCGATCAGGGGGAAAAATTGAGTGGGGAATGGGTATAATCCAGATTTTAGAGGACCCATAGTGAAAAATAATTTTAGATAATTTTCTATTTCCAAAGAGCATTCACGCCCTGGCTGCGATGCTCTAGGGCCGCGAAGCAGTGTAAAATGTTCCGTTGCATTTGGTCTGTGTTGCACATCAGATGCGGAATAATAAGTCATGAAAATACGACTTTTACAAAGAATGAGTTCTTAAGCACCTTTGTTAGTTTAATGTGTGTTTTATGTTTGTTTTGTAGGAAAAAGAGAATCTAATGGAATTATGGGCGTTCGATAAATTTGAGGTGGAATTTAACTCATACTGGAGAGAAATCACTGATGAGGATGATTTAGACAAGCATAAGGTTCATGTGGTGGATTGGAAAATAGCAACAGAGCAGTAACAAAAGTGAAAACGCACATGTCACATGTCTCTTGGAAAATGATCAAAGATGCTTTGTTAATATCATGCTGGGAAGTTCTTACTGTCCATGACCATTAATGAAACTCATTTGAAGGTGCACAGGGCTAGTGAATCAACATAAGCACTACCCAAGGATGTGGAGGCAAAAAGGATTGAGCATTGCATAATTGTGTGATCAGTTGAGTGACAAGTTGGTTGGATTTCTCATTGTACGATGCTAGATTCATGCTTTGAATGGTTGGACAACAGCTTGAGAGCAGTGTGTACTAGACATTAAAACCTAGAACAACAACTTCTTGAATTTGGGTGAGAACAAACTGGAAACTGAAAGCAATTGAAGATTGGACGAGCTTGTAAAGGTCAAACAGATAAAGTACGTGTGAGTTATATAGTTGTTAGATCAAAAGTTGATTGAATTTGTGTAGAACGGAACCGAAATGAACACACTAGAAGGCTGGAAGTGGACTGGGAGCACTGGATGTACAATGGAAAAGCACAAAAACTGGATCAAAATTGTACACCACAAAGACTTTCAAGGCTCGTGGTGCTTTTCACGGGTGCGTGACTGATCTTAAAAAGGGGGTCGTACAGATGAAGGCTCCTAGGAATGGAGCAAAGGCAACCACCACAAACTATAACACAGGTCGTGGTGTACTTGATAGGACGTGAATGGCCACTAGAAAGAGGCATGAAAGAAGGCTGGATAGATTTGCTTAAGGCAATCACCATGACCATTTTCATGGAGGATGGTAATATTCACGGATCATGAAGAGCCCAGGTGAAGAGACCTAAGCCTAGACGTCATTCAAAAGATAAGGAGGACTTGACGAAGATGTTGAGGAAGCATGAAACTGACCACGATCCGTGATCAGTAATTTGAAGGGATATGCGTATATTTTTCTTAGTTTCCTAGCATAATTAGGATTGCATGCTTTTCCTACATTATTTACGATTAAGTTTTATTTACTATATAAGCATTATTATATTTTTATTAAAGCAAACTTTGTACCCCACATTTTGGGGCTGCTGGACACACGACTGAGAATAATTAGTTTTCCAGAAAATCTCTTCAATTTACACGGCTAGATAGTAGCAAATTTCCAGAAACTTTAGTTGTTCGTCTTGATTATCGTTTTGGGTTTAGATCAAGTGTTCGTCTCTGGATTCTTCGTGTGACTTCAATAATTGGTTTATCTCTCTTTTAAGTGATTTAACCATGAATTTTAACATGATAATTTTTCAAGATATTTCAAGTTCGACAATCTAGACCCACAACTAGGGTTGTGGAAACCATGACGTCTTAATGAAATAGGAAAAACTTAGGTTTTATTGAAACTTGTCTTACATGTATTGTGATTTTCATTGATTAAAAGTCTTTCCTGATTAGTGCATGCATTGAGAACTTTCCCATATTCGTTAGTTGTCTGGAAGGAAATTAATGATTAGGAAAAGGAAATTACAACAGGAAATAGAAGCAATCGACCTAAGTTTGAGTCACTTGAGCCTTGGGGATTAGCTTGTCTCTAAAGAACTTGAGATCAAGAGGTGATAGTTCTCTAAGTTCAAAAGCGAGGCTTAGCATTGAAAATATTTTGAGACTAGAAGGAGATCAATGACATGGTTCTAGGAAGGACCGAGAGGTGAACTAGAGGTTATCAAACTCGCTAGATTTTGAAGGCAATATAACAAACAATATACCCAAGGTTAATTGCTTACTAGTTATATGTCATGAGGACCACAACCCTAGTTATCACTAAACTATGTAAGCCCTAGTTTATTTTGCATTCATACTCATAGTTAGGAGCTTAAATCAAAATCCCCCGCATTTACTTTTCTGCACTTATTTGTTTTTTGGAAATAGAACCAATGAGTAAAATAGGATAACTAGTGGAATTGATTCAACCTATTCACTGTGGGCTTGACCCCAACTCTCAGTTGGGTAAATATATTACTAACAATCATCCATATTCTGTAAAAGAAATATGTTTGAACGTTGTCAGAAATGGAGCCATTTCTGGGAGTACGATTTTGAGATAATCTACTAGTTTTCTATTTAGGTTGTTGTTCTATTTTCTAGTTTTATTATTTTTATTTTTTGTTTTGATGACTACTGGGATAAAGTACTGCAAAACAAATGATGACATTCAAAGCAGTTTGTGGTGATAGGTATGCTCTCTCTAATAAGCTTTGTACTAGTATTAGTTCTTGCTTTGATTTGATAGCTCTATTCATAGATTTGCATGAGACTATGAAAACTTTGATGATACAATTTCTAAAAGCAAGAATGGAACTAATTGTTGAGGTTGAAATATTTGGCTCGTATTTTGATAATATAGATGTTTTATTGAGCGTGTAGATTCATGCTTCTGACGCCCAACTGGTTACTAGCAACTTTTTTGAGGAAGAAATGAGGTTTATGAGCCAACTTGAGAAGCTAAAACTGGAGGGCCATCTAGTTGATTATACTGTTATGGATATTGTCCCTATTGAGAAGAGTACACTAGAGTTATGTGAGGCAGTAGATAATAATTTTAAAAACTCTAATTCGTGTGAAAATGAGGGTGTGAATGATGGTAGTAATAGAATTCATGAGTTAGGACGTATTGGCCTCATTCCAATCATTTTTCTATCCCATGTTTAGATGATGAGATATTAGTCAAACCATCCGAACAAGTGGAAGAATATGAGGAGGAACAATATGTTTATATTTTCTAATTTGTCAGGTCAAAGTCGAAAAATCACATTCCTCATTTAAAGGCCAAAAATCACAAGGTATGATCTCTATTATTTGGTCTATTTATTTTTATCTCACCACTCTTGGAGCATAGTAGAAAGTTGGAAATGAAGCTAGGGGCACAGTTCATAAGTTCAAAGTGGAGGAAAAAATGGATGGCAACACGTGTGGGTACCTAATGAAGTATGAGTAATAAGGTACATTACTACTTATGCTTAGGGAATTGCAGGTATGATCATTTCCCTTGGTTTGACATGCATTGGGGACAATGCATAAATTTTGGTGGGGAGTAGCGCATCCTAAACGCTTTGGAGTTTTTCTTTCCATGTTTCTTTTTTTCTGAAGGTGTATTATCTATTAGAACTGACATATTTAGGTTGTTTTGTTTGTGAAAATATAAATGTTTATAGGAGTCTATAGTAACTCATAATTTTTGTGAAACAAATGTCCCAATGATTCTTTTTTCAAATACTTGTATGTGTATGCATCCCATCTTGACTAACGTTTGTGATCATTGTGAAACATTGTATACATCATCAAGTTGGCTTCTTGATGAATGAATCATCACCATGTTTCTTACTAAAGATGAAACGACCCCAAAAAGTGCCCAAAAATATACCTCGGAAGTGCCCGGGATCGTAATTTCCTTATATCTCAAAATCCGTATGTGATGTCGAAAATCCGACTTCATATTCTTGGTTAGGGGGTCAAATTGAGTGGGAAATAGGTCTAACTTTAATTTTAGGGAAACCATATCAAAATTCAAAAATCCATAATTTGGGATTTACAGAGAAGATTCGCGCCCCAGGCGCGATGAGCTAGGGGTGCGCCATAGTGTATTTTTCTGCCCAGTTTTATTAGTTTAGTCCAAGGCTTTTGGGTCTTTGGCCTAAGCCATCCCATGCATTAAAATGCCTATACTTAGCCTTATTTCACCGTCATATCATTCAAGACATTTCCAAATACTCTTTCAAACACTTAGACAATATTTTACCTCAAAATTTCAAGTCCCAAAATCATTCAAATCTTAAGGTTCTCATTCAAGCTTCAAGTCTCCATCTCCAATCTTCTTCAAGGATTCTCCAAAGTCAATGTATATGGGTTTGTTTCATGGGTTCCTTTCACCCATGATGCCCAAGCTTTCTTTTGCCTAAGATTGCTTGATTCAAAATTGATTTATTCATGGGTCTTACTTATTATGATTTTCACTGCATACTGTGTTGGGGTTTCAAGAAATTATGATTGTTTTAGCATGTTTTGAGATATGAATCTAAGATCTATTATGAGATTTGATGAAGGTTTTGGGATGTATATTTTTTGCGGTGTTACCAAGTATCTATTCATGGTTTTACATTGAACTTTTTAGCATAATTCCACACTTTATTTGCATAGTTTTATATTAGGACTACACACCCGCCAACAGTTCGGTAAAATATCCAGTTATTGATACTTGAGTTGTTGAAGGCCTAATGCTTGGAATATGAGATATATGACCTTATGGTGATTAAAGTAATGTAATATTATGATGATTTCTTCAAAAGTATCCCTAGGGTTGCATGTTGATCAACCTTGTTGAGGGGGTGCTTGCCTCGACGACTATGATGGAGGGTGTGAAGTCTTTTACCATGTTAAGGGGTTGATACCTTGACCACTATTGTGGAGGGTGTGAAGTTGATTAACCACGTTGAAGGGTTGATACCTTGACCACTATGATAGAGGGTATGAAGTTCATTAACCACGTTGAGGGGTTGATACCTTTACGAGTATGATGGAGGGTGTGAAGTCCATTAACCACGTTGAGGGGTTGATACCTTTACCACTATGATGGAGGGTGTGAAGTCCATTAACCACGTTGATGGGTTGATAACTTGACCATTATGATGGAAGGTGTGATGTCTATCTACCGACTGAGGGGTGCATCCCTTGATCACCCTCCAAGGGGGTGCTAAGCTTTGGATTCCGAGTACTAGTATTCTTGGTCTATGATGATGTTCTCTTTTTATATATGTAATATGTTCTATATAAGTATATTTTACTTCAAGCATCATTCATACTTGTCATATTGCTATTACGTTATCTGTTACTCATGGTTATGCATTTCGATTATATTAGCTATCTCTTGTTGCATTGCATCCTACACACTTAGTACATTCAAACTTACTAATGTATACTTTATGCCTACATGATGTTACTATGCAGGAACTAGAGTCCACTTGATCATCCTCCTCCTCCACATGGCTAGTGTGATTTCCTGACAAACCAAGTGGTGAGTCCTCATCTTTGGGGATATTGACTTGATCTTTTGCTATGTATAAAGACTCACTTTCCTTTTTTTTGTATGCTTAATTATGAGGGTGTGCCCGGTTGCTTGTCTTGGCCCTCGCTAACTTCTGTGTTTAGAGGTGTTTTTGGACAAGATATGTATTGATGTTATGATCCTTGACTCTCTTTACTCTATGATTTTTTTATGCTATGAAAGATGTCCCTTAGCCCTATGTTCCCTTATTTCAACTCTTTTATGGTTATTTAATTGCTTCGAGACCCAAGATGTGTAATGATATGTTAAGAAGCTTGATTGGGGTCTTTTCAGGCTCCCCATGCGCCGTGTCATGTCTAGGCCCTAAGTTTAGGTCGTGACAACTGAATAGTGTGGGATATGTGCCATGTGTGTGTGAGCTTATCTAATTAATTCGATTGATTCACTTGTAAGCTAGGACTTGCCTGGTTAGTCCCACTGAAAATAATTGACTGATTGGATTAGGATAGGACCTTAGGCCATTTCTGTTGTGAAGTCACTTAGCCTGAAATTTGGCTAACCAAATGAAATTGTTCCCTTTGAACCAAAAGTTGAGCCTAAATAGACCTTTTCTTTGTAATTACCTAACTCACCTCCCCTATCTATCTACAGATCTTTACTTTGGTCCTGGTCTCTCCAAGGACATTGTGAACCTCAACCTAGGCCAAAAGACTAAGTTAAGGGTGGCTTATACTAGCCCTGGTCCTTTATAAAGACATTATGAACCTTGAGCTAGGCCAAAAATCATAGTTGAGGTTGGCCATTATGGAAAAAAGCTGAAAAGTAAGAGATGGAAAGAGTCAATAGGTGAGAGGAGAAGGAACATTTGGGGGCGTGATTGTGAGTAAAACAAAATAGCAAAAAAAAAAAAAAGAAAAGAAAAAAGAAAAGAAAAAAGAAAATAAAGAAAAAGAATGAATGAAAACGAAAATCACTCCCAACGGCAAAGAAAGTTTGAAAAATAGGGGCAATAAGAGTTTTCAGGTCAAAACTAGAGAGCTGAGCTAAAGTACTGTCTTGGAGTGGCAAATTAGTCACTATGATCCTAAATGTACTTCACCCTAGCCCGAGCCTACATTACAAGCCGCAAAAGTCCTAAAGTGATCCTAAAAAGGTCATTCGAGAGTCAGGGTGGTGAAAATAAGGGAAGCATATGGTCTATACTCGTGTGTCAGTTGAAAATTTTTTCTGAGCATGAGTGTCTATATTCCAGTCTCTATTTTGCATTTACATATTGTGTTTGAGACTTCATTGTAGTGAGGCACTATCCTTGAATTATTTAGTTGCTATACTAACTGGTTCATTTTCATTCTTAATACTATTTGGTCCAACTGGATATGGTGTAATGCTTAATTTGATCTACGTCAGTTTGCTTGGAGGTGAGCACATTGCAAATTTACTTTTTGGGCATGAGTTTGATGATTGAAGCGTTGCTATGTACTTCTTGTTAAACACGTGTATTTGCACATCGTTATGTTTTGTTATTGGTCGTCACTTGAGGACAAACAATGGTTCTAAGTTGAGGGCGTTGGTAAGTTCTGAAAACACAACTTTTACAATGCTTAATACATAGGATTATTGTGAGCTCTTAAGCGCCTTTGTTAGTTTAATGTGCGTTTTACGTTTATTTTGTAGGAAATCAAGAATCTAATGGAATTATGGGCATTAAATTAATTTGAGATGGAAATTTACTCATAATAGAGAGAAATAACTGGTGAGGATGATTTAGACAACCATGAGGGTCATGTAGTGGACTGGAAAATAGCAAGAAAGGAGTAACAAAAGTGAAAACGTACATGTCATAAGCTATCTTGGAAAATGATAAAAAAATGCATCGTTAATATTGTGTTGGGGAGTTCTTACTTCCCATGACCACTAGTGTAACTCATTTGAAGGTGCAAAGGGCTGGTGAATCAACATGAACACTGCCCAAGGATGTGGGGGCGAAAACGGATTAAGCATTGCACAATTGTGTTATCACTTGAGTGACAAGTTGGTTGTATTTCTCATTGTACGAGGCCGGATTCATGCTTTGAATGGTTGGACAATAGCTTGGGAGCAGTGTATACTAGACATTAAAAGCTGGAATAAGAACTACTTGAATTTGGGTAATAACAAACTGGAAATTATAAGCAATTGAAGATTGGACGAGCCTGTGAAGGTCAAACGGATGAAGTACGTGTGAGCTTTATAGTTGTTGGATCGAAAGTTGATTGAATTTGCAAAGAATGGAACTGAAATCACCAAAATAAAAGGTTGGACAGTGACCTGGGAGCACTGCACTATAGTGAAACCCACAGAAACTGGATCGAAATTGTGCACCACAAAGCCTTTCAAGGCTTGTAATGCTTTTCAAGGCTGTGTGACTGGTCTTAGAAAGGGGTCGTCTAAGTAAAGGCTCCTAGGAATTGAGAAAAGGCAACCACCACGAGCTATAACACGGGTTGTGATGTACTTGATAGGGAGTGAGTGGTAGCTTGAAAGAGGCATGAAAGAAGGCTAGACAAATTCACTTAAGGCAATCACCATGACAATTTTCACGGAGCATGGTGATCTTCATGAATCGTGAAGAGACCACGTGAAGTGAACCAAGCCTGGATGTTTCATTCAAAAGCCAAGGAGGAGTTGATGAATATGTTGAAGAAGCGTGAAACTGACCATGATCCATGGTTGGTAATTTGAAGGGATATGCCTATAATTTTCTTAGTCCCCTAGCATAATTAGGATTGAGTGCTTTTCCTACATTATTTAGGATTACGTTTTAATTAATAGATGTAACACCCCACACCTTACACTACTAATACAATTCAAATGAAACATGACATGGTTTGGTCGAATTAGCGCTAATTTTCAAAAGTGATTGAATCTTGTGTTATTGGGCTATATGTGCGTCTAACGCTTAAGAGGGTCGAGTGTACACATGTTTTGTGTCGAATTGAGTTGATTACGGCCTTAAATGAAAAAAAAAAAGAATTGAGGTGCTTGTAGGACAGGAAGCTAGCAGGTGAATCACCTACTTGCTTAGCTCAAAATTGCCAGCTAAATGGAAACGAGGCTCGACTCAAATTTTTCCAAGTTCGATTATGAATAAAGTCCATGTTAAGGGTGTAACTTTGGCCCATGTTTTAGTATCATAAATGGTCTATATGGTCAGCTAAAGGAGAATATTAAAAAGGTCCCAAATACACCACAACCACTTGGCTAATTGGACCCAAAACTAAGTGAAGAGAAAATTTGAAAATAGGCAGCCCAAGCCCATCAACTTGTAGACCCATTTAGGCCCAAGTGTGAAAGTCAAGCTGGTGGATAACCAGCTTGATAATTTTTGGTATGATGTGCTCAAAAGGTCAAGGTAAGGTCGGCAAAATAGCTCTTTATAAAGGGCTCCAAAGCAGCTCCACAATTCATTCTCAACTTGAACACAAAAAAAATCAGATTGCTCTCTCTACTTCCTCTCAACTTTTCTCAACTTTGTAAAGTAGCTAAAAGGGACTTCTAGGGTTCTTGTATAATACCTACACCTTGAAGTAAGTGTAAGTAAGTTTACACATGTGTTTAGTATGGTTTTCTTATGAAAAACAAGAAGGATATGCTAGTAGGTTGTGTTGGAAATTTGAGACAGCTTGTGTTGAGAAAGTTACTGCATACTTTTCTTTTATTTTAGTGATATTTCTATGGTTTGTTGGCTCTATTATGAAGAGAAGTTGATGTTCTTATCATGGTTTGAGTTATATACATTATCCTAAAGTTGCTGCCCTGATTTTGGTTTCATTTAACAAACGCGTTTTATCGAGTTATCTTAAGTGTCATGTTGATTGAAACTTGTGGGATCTTGTATATAAGGCTATTAGCTCACATCCTTAATGACTTATTAAGTGCTGTTACAAGACTATTTTAGGTCTGTTTATATGCATAAATGTTTCTTGAACAGTTTGGTTAAATTTGGAATAAGTTTGGAGTTGTCGACGTCAAAATGTAGCGAAGGAAGGTAACGTTATATTGTCCATTTTTAGATTGTGTGGAATTATGATGTGTTGTGGTTTATGGGCTGTTGTAAGACTGTTATGACATTAAAATAGGCTGTACATGATGTGTACATACTAATGTGTATTAGAAAATATGATTAGTGGCAGAAAGGTTAAAGGAATACGCTCGGGTTTATAATCACCCGCTTGCTGCCCATGTATTATTTTCTTATGTGATTAGGATGCCAAGGTGTATCTATTGGCTATTAATGCTAGTTTTATCACCTAATATGTTGTATATAAGTATTTGCAGGAAGAGAAGGTTATCTCGAGGTAGTAACGAGGTCATACAACGAGGTATGTAAGGTTACTTGATTTCGTATCACTTAGCATGATACATGGATCTCTCTTTGGTACATAAAGGCATTCACCAACCCCGACACAACTATTAACCATGTCTCTACTCTTGTACAAGTTCATATGATTCCATACATAGTCACCTTCAAAACTGCA
>JAABOM020059511.1:0-12736 GCA_011800125.2 Solanum clarkiae
AAAGTGAAGGCTCACCTCAGCAACAAAATCCACTGAAACGACCTCGTTAGCCACAAGTCTCACCGCTGCAGCAGTATTTTCATTGACATGCAAGTAAGGAGTAAGCTATATATAAATATAACCTAGTAAGATCCTCGACTCGCTATTTTAATACCCCTGGAACAAGAGTTATAAAATACATCTGCACAACGGATATGCATAAATAATATACATAAGAATATACTTCATGATAAGCTCAGTAAGATCAAACAAATGTTCAAAAAAGGTCACAACATATTTCAATTCAATTCCCACTCAAAACATATTATAAACGATAGCAAAGGAGATCATTTTCAACTCATCACCCCGGCAAATCCATGGCAGCATGTACAGTGTTCTGAAAATGTACTACAGCAGCGTGTACAAAGCTCCTAACATATTATAGCAGCATGAGTATGCCTTTAACATATTACGACAGCTAAGTATGCCTCTAGTAACAACATCACAGTAATAAAGAATGGTATTTAATATCAAAGCTCATGTAACTCATGAAAATTTTCGATATCCTTCTCAAAAATAGCACATCTAGGGTTTATCGAAGAAACATCAACTCTGTCAAGAACATGCTTGTCCCAATGCATACACCAGATAGAGAAAAATATATTTTTCAAAGCACGTTTGAAAAGCAAGCATAAATCTTAAAGTCTCACTTACCTTATCAACGACAAGTTCCACAACCTCTCACGCGTAGAACACTCACCAAAACAGCCCCTACTTTCCTCAATCTATGAAAAAAATATTGATTATAGAATATCAATTATGTTGGCCAAACTCAATTCTCAATATCCCTAGTATTTAAGTTTAGGGTTAAATCCTAATAACCAATACCTTTGACTATAAATTAAACGTAAAAGTATCTCAGTCTCATTGTTAAACCTAATTGGTGAAAATTTGAGTAAATATGTTTTTAACTAACAAGAACACACAAAAAAAATACTTGAACTTTATCACCCAAAATTGATTCTATGTACGAATTTCCCTAAATCACCTTGATGAAACATGTGTTTTCTTTAATGAGAGAAGAATGAAAGAAGAAGAAAAAGGACTGCCCTAATTTCTTTGTTACTACAGAGTGTAGATTGATAAGAAATGGTCACTAGTCTCCTTTTTTTTCTTTTCCTATTGCTGCGTGAGAATTAAAAATAGAAGGGGCTGGGCCCTTTTTTTTTCTTTTTCTTGTATTAAGAATTATTAATGGTTAAAATTACCAATTAACCCTTCACTAAATTTAAGGTTATTACAGAATCTTGCGCCCGACACACAGAATATTTTGGACCGCACAAGAAAAATTGCCAGGCGAAAAACACATCTCCGTGTCATGGAGAAAATGCGGAGAGGGATTTGTACTAAATCATGCCCAGGTTGCGTCGCAGAAGCACCGCGAACAACTCACTGGAAATCATCCCTTAAAAACATATAATTGCTATTCTTTCGCCCTTAAATTGATGTTAGACCCTTTTCACCAAATTTTGACCCCCTGATCACAAATATGAAGTCAGATTTTCGAAATAATGAATGAATTTTTAGATATATGAAAATTAAAATTTTGTGCATTCCAAGGCATGTTTTTGGGCACTTTTTAGGGTTGTTTCAATATCTCCCCCTTGGGAACATTTGTCCCCGAATGTAAAAGAGACGTAGCAGACAAGAATGTTCATGAACAAATTAAACCCAATGAGAATGGAACATAACATGTAAAAGACCATCTTCAAATCCTCAACATAAGTGTAAAATGATCATAAGTTGATCAACTTAAACATGAACGCATATAAATGACATAAGCGCTTAAACATAGAACTTGAAATCACATATAAGACTTAGGATTAGTACCTTAGGCTTGAGTGGAGTGGAAAAGATTAGGATACCACTTTTGCATGTCTGCTTCGGCCTCCCAAGTAGCACTTTCGACTCGTTAGTTCCTCCAAAGGACCTTAACACTACTTCTTTCTTCCTCAATCTCTTTACTTTCCTATCCAAGATCTAAACCGGGATCTCATCATAAGGACCAACATACGGTGGACTCAACTTCCCCTTTTTGCCAAAATGGACTACACCTTTCATTGGATAAACCTTCAAATAAATCTAATCACCCACTTGGAATTCTAGGTCTCTTCTTCTCACATCGGTATAGGATTTTTGACGACTTTGGGCTATCCTTAACCTTTCCCTAATCATCTTAACCTTCTCAAGAGCTTCTATAACCAGATTCGGCCCCAATAAAGCCACCTCTCAAACCTCAAACCAACCCACCGGTGATCTACAATGTCTCCCATAAAGAGCCTCAAATGGTGCCATATTGATGCTAGAGTGATAGCTATTGTTATAGGCAAACTCAGTCAATGGAAGATGGTCATCCGAACTTCCTTTAAGCTTCAAAAGACATGCCCTAAGCATATCCTCAAGTTTTTGAATCGTCCTTTTGGCTTGGCCATCCATTTGAGGGTGGAAGGTCGTACTAAGGTGAACTTTGGTACCGTGATCCCTTTGAAAAGATCTCCAAAAGTGTGATATAAATTATGCACCCCGATCCATTATGATTGATAAATGAACTCCATGTAACCTCACCAACTCATGGATGTACAACTTTGCATACTCTTTAGCCCAATAAGTAGTCTTGATTGGCCGGAAGTGAGCCAATTTCGTCATCCTATCAACCACAAAATCCATGTTAATCACCTCCAATTTCCTAGTCGGAATCTCTATGTCTTTGATTAGGCCACCCAGCCTTTGGTGTTCGGCCTTGATTTGTTTACAACTATGGGAACCGAAAATAAATTTAGCAATGTCCTTCTTCATGCTTCCCCACCAATACATATCCCTCAAGTCTATATACATTTTGGTGGAGCCGGGGTGGATATAATAAGAGGAATAATGGGCTTCCTCAAGAATTCTCTCCCTCGAACCATCAGCACATGACACACACAACCTACATTAGTATCTAAGGGTCCAATCTCCCCCTTAGGAGAAAACCTCTATTTTTCCCTCTTTCACCAAGGCTTTCAATTCAAGCAAGGAGAAGTATAGGTCTTGTTTTGCTATCATCTCATCAAACAAAGAATATTTGGAACTATCAACAACAACCATACCATTACCCACATCTTCTGACCTCACCCTCAATCTAGCCAATCTATGCACCTCTCTAGCTATCTCTCTATCACCAACATCCACATGAGCTAGGCTACCCATAGACACAAGACTCAAAGCATCTGCCATAACATTTCGCTTACCCAGATGGTAATGCACACTCATGTCATAGTTGTTAAGGAGTTCTAGACACCTTCTTTGTCTCAGGCTATGATCTTTTTGACTGACGACCTATTGAAGGCTCTTATGATCGGTGAAGAAATCAACATGCACCCCATATAAATAATAATGCCAAATCTTTAATGCAAACACCACGGCGACCAATACAAGATCATGGGTAGGATTGTTGTTTTTATGAACCTTGAGTTGTCTAGAAGCATAGGCTAACCATTTTGCATTAGTACACAACCTGAACCAACTCTTGATGCATAACAATACACCACAAAACCCTCAAGACCATCTGGTAGTGACAATAAATTAGCGGGCACAAGTCTATCTTTCAATGTTTGGAAACTTTTCTCACATTCATCGGTCCACACAAACATCACCTTCTTTTGAGTCAATTTTGTCATAGGAGAAGCAATGGAGGAGAATACATTCATAAACCTTCTATAGTAACCCACAAGGCCCAAGAAATTCCTAAGGTCCGATGGGGTCAATGGTCTAGATCCCTAATCACATCGATATTCTTAGGATCCTCTTTTATACCATCCCCTGACACCACATCACCCAAGAATGCAACCTCCTTCAACCAAAATTCACACTTTTCGTATTTAGCATACAATCTCTCCTCCTTCAATCTTTGAAACACAACCCTCAACTGGCCCATATGCTCTTCCCTACTCTGGGAAAAGATCAAAATATCATTAATGAAGACCACAACAAATGAATCAAGGTAGGGTTTGCAGACCCTATTCATTAGGTCCATGAAGACGGCCGACACATTAGTTCATCCAAAGGATATCACCACAAATTCATAATGCCCATATCCAGTCCGGAAGGCCATCTTGGGTATATCACACTCTCTCACCCTCATATGATAGAACTCAGATCGAAGATCAATCTTAGAGAAAAAGCTAGACCCTTGAAATTGGTCAAACAAGTCATCAATCCTTTGAAGAGGATATCTATTCTTTATAGTGACCCTATTGAGTTGCCGGTAGTCAATGCACATTTGAAGTGACCCATCTTTCTTCTTTACAAATAACACCGCTACACCCCAAAGTGATTACCTATGTCTAAAAAATACCTTTTCCAACAAATATTTTTCAATTTCTCATTTAACTCTTTCAACTCCGTCGGGGCCATACGATAAGGGGGAATGGCGATAGGCTGAGTGTCGGGAAGGAGATCTATGCCAAAATCTATCTCCTTTTCTGGAGGGTCACCGGGAAGGTCATTTGGGAAGACATCAAGAAATTCATTTACAATTGGGACCGACTCAATGGAAGGGACTTTGGACTCTACATCTTTGACACTCACAAGATGATACAAACACCCCTTGGAAATCAACCCGTGGGCTTTAATGCATGAGATGAACCTATCTCTCACTACCAAATTATGACTTTCCCATTCAAGGACATGTTTATTTGGGAATTGAAACTTGACCCTACGAGTTCTAAAATCAATAGTAGCATAGTAGGCATGCAACCAATCCATCCCATGAACAACATCAAAATCAACCATATCTAATTCAACAAGATCACAAGGTAAGATTTCATGCAAGATAAAAACTGGACAATTTTTAAACATCCTCCTAGCAATAATAGATGCACCAACAGTAGTAGACACCTTACATGACTCATGCAACAACTCCGATTCAACATGGACTCTTTAGCAACAACAGGGGTAACAATGGAAAGGGTGGCACCCAGATCAATCAAAGCATATACATCAAGATCAAAGATTTTCAATGTACTAGTAACATTATTAGGGACTTCACTAAGCCCTTGCCTCCCATGTAGAGCATAGAATCGATTGTACCTTGGGGCACCACCTTGAGGACCACCTCTACACAAGGGGATCGCATTAGCACCCAGGACCTTGCCACGATTCCTTGGACAATCTACTTTCTTGTAACCAAGCTTCCCACATTCATAACATGCATTAGAACCCCTCAAACATGGGCCTCCATAGCTTTTTTTCACATTTAGGGCACACATCGTTAGGAACCATCCCACCAACTCCTTGTAGCCTATGGAGGTCATTGAAAAATCCCTATTAGTAGCATGAAGAGGGCCTTGGGCTTGACGAAATCTAGTATATTTGTGGAACTTGCCCTCGACTCAAGCCCTCTTGGCCTCATGGCCCCTCTACTTTCTCAATTTCTACTCTTCCATTTGCTCGGCATAGGTCATCAACTGAGACGCATCCATATCACTAATCGGCAAGGTGGATCGGCATTCTTCACTTACCAAGTTGGAAACCCCCATAACAAACTTTTTCATCCTTGACCTAGGATCGGCCATCAAGTGAGGAGCATACTTTGAAAGTTGATTGAATTTGAGGGAATACTCCCTCACACTCATAGAACCTTGTTTCAAGTTCATAAACTCAACCAACTTTGCTTCCCTAAGCTCAAGAGGAAAGAATCGATTAAGGAAGGCCAATTGAAATCCTCCCAAAGCACTACATAAACATTACCCCTCTAACCCTTTCATTGATCAAACCAAATTTGGGCCACCCTTTTGAGTTGATACGCCGCCAACTCTGCCTTCTCATTTGGCCCAATACCCACGATAGGTAAGATTTTGTAGACCTCGTCAACAAACTCTTGTGAATCTTCATCCACCTTTGACCCATGAAAAATCGAAGGATTCATCCTCATGAAGTCTTTTACCCTAGACCCTGGGGTATTCTCATGAGGAGTTTGTGCTCATTTGTGGACTTGGTTGGCCACCACTTGGGCAAGCATAGTTAGAGCATCCCGAAGCTCACCATTGGTAGGTTGCTTCTCGAAAGTTTGGGCCCGTCTTTCTCTATTATTTGGCATGATCTAGCATAGCTAAGAACAATCATTAGGGGAGAAAACTTATCACAACTCTATAGCACAACTTAGAACATGAAAAAGGGGAATATTTCCTAAAATGTCTTATAGCCTCCTATTCATAGTCATTGTGAGCTACACAACCATGAATAGGACTCTAATCGACGTGGTGTGGTGTACTCCGAGGATCAATCAACCTAGTACTCTGATACTAATTTTGTCAAGACCCAAGCCAATGGCCTAGATATGACAAGATGAATGGGGAACCTGAAGGAACCCCAAACAAGCCTCTTAACTTGTCACTACACATCCTTGCTCGCAGAAGCATGGAAAAAGGCATAAGTAACAATAAGGGGCAAGAGACTAAGGGATAGCTTGCAAAACATCGCCATCAAGAGATAAATAGTCTAAGCTCAAATTATAGATACATAAATTGTCTAACAAACACCTCTAAATACATAGATAGAGCAGGGGCCAAGAAAACGTAACCGGGCTCACCCTCATAAGCAAGTAGAACATAAGATAGTGTCTCAATACATAGATCAGAGGGAAACATAAACGAAAGTCCCCGAAATGGAGGACTCGCCAACAAGCTTGGAATAGCACCGTCTAGCCACGAGGAGGAGGAGGATGATCAACTTAGCCACCGGTTCCTACATGGTGATATCATGTAGGAAAAAGTATGCGTTAGTACGTTTGAATGTATTAATTATGTGGGCTGCAATGCAATAAGAGATAAGCTTCAGAGTCAACACGTATAATAATAGGCAATAGGCATTATATAGCACTATGAAATGTATGATCAATGTATAATTAAAACATGCTTATGTAATCCATACTCATATAGAATATCATATGTGTAGAAGAGACCAAGCTTATTGTTCAAGGTATAAACCCCTTAGTGGTTATGTTGTATAAAACCCTCACATGGTTGATGGTAGTCACACCTTACCAACATGGTGACAAAGTATAAAACCCTTGCATGGTTGATGAGTATAAATCCCCAACATGGTTACCTGGGCTCTTGTCCCTTCGGATCGGGCATGGTCTAATGCAACAATTTATATAAGATTTATCATATACTCTAGTGCAAAATTTCATATAGAAATAATCATCTACCTAAGCTTATTTCATCATCATAACATCATTCATGTCATATCGCATGCTTTGGACCTTCATTTCCTCATGAAACCATAACTGTATATTTTATCAAACACCTTGGGGGTTTGTGATGGGGGTAAAAGACCATGCAATTTAGAGATGACATCATGTAGAAAATTTAATTGTAAAATCATCAATCAACACCTTGCAACACCCCTAAGACATTCACATCAAAACCCCTCATCAAATCCAATAATAGATCCAAGATTTAGAGCTCAAAATATGCTAAAACAATCATACTTTCATGAACTAAAATCATTTCACATTAAATTTCTCAATATACAAGAACCACATGTAAAACAAACTATAAATTATGCAATATTAGTAAAAAGGAGGCTTAGGCACTATATGAAAGGACCTAATGGTTAAACACCACATACCTTAGTTTGGAGAAGTTCTTGATGAAGGTTGACAATGGAGACTTGAGGCTTGAAGGGAATCCTTAAATTCGGATGAGGGTTTTGAGTCTTGAATTTTGGAGTGAAAATATGGTTATATGTTTTGGGGAGTATTGAGAAACGTTTAGGATGATAAAAGGGTTAAATTTGACTAGGTATAGATAAAAACACGTTTGGGAAACTTGGGCCCAAAACATAGAATATTTTGGGCTGCACAAGAAAAATTGCCCGGCGAAAAACACATCTCTGGATCACAGGGAGGATATGGAGAGGGATTTGAACTAAAGTGCATCCAAGGAACGTCCTGGAAGCATCATGAACAGCTCACTGAAAATTATCCCTTAAAAATTTATAATTTCTATAATTTCACCCTTAAATCGAGCTTAGACCCCTTTTCACCTAATTTTGACCCCCCTGATAAAAAATATGAAGTCATATTTTTAAAATAATGAACAAATATTTAGATATATGAAAATTAAAATTGCAGGCATTTCGAAGAATGTTTTTGGGCACTTCTTAGGGTCATTTCATTGCCATTGATAATCATCCCACCATGGAACTAATGATGTTAACATTAGTTTCCATTGTCATAGTAATGATAATGTGCAAGGAATAGATGAATTATGTCAGTAACGATTGGGTATGCACGTATCCTTTAAGTCTCATCCCTACATTTATGTCCATAGTCTTTAAAATATTTATATGTCATCCAACAAGTGAACCTGGTCCTCCTACTTGCGCCCTCTTTGTGTGAACCTAATTTCTTATTTAGCAGGAAGCACGATCCTTACAATTAAACATTCCTCTTAGGATCCTAACTATAACTTTAGAGTGTCATTCCAGTCCAATCAAACCATCACGTTAATCATTTACCAATCAACCCTCCCTCTTCCACTCCCCTTATGACTAAAACATTCTTTCCCCTCACACCACCTCATAATCCTAAACACCTTAACCCTCTGTCCTTTCACAATGGCGACATGGTATCCTCTCCACAACCTCTCAAAATTAAATACTTTGACTCTAACTTTGTCAATGACATAAGGACCCTCTCTCCTCCCAATGCAACTACTCATGGGGAAGATTTTTCCCCCTCTATCCTCTCTCTTCTCTTGTCAATCATCACCCTCACCATCTTAGTTGGTTTCTCGTACCTCCCCTCCAAGCACCTCTCCCATTCCCTATGAGCCTTCTCCATTGGCAGTTCTTGCCACCCAAAAATTATTCACCTCTATCCATAACCTGAACTATCCCTCTTCCCACTGTACTCTCAACTTGTAATGTATTAAACACTATCATAGTGGAGGTCCTCTTCTTATTCCCCTCCATTGATTGATTAAGGAACCAAACCTGTTGTCTTCCCCAGATAACCCTCCTGTGTCATCTCTACTCCAAACCCTAATCCTTCACTTCTACACAAGTCCCCTCCACCTTCTCCTAGTTATCTCTCTCTCTAGTGCCTCTAGCAGCCCTTTTGCCTCCCACCTCTCTTATTCTAATGGCTTCCCCAACTGATTCCACGAATGATATTCCGTTGGAACGTATTCAATGACACATTCTACAGTGACCTAAGAAGGTTATTAATATAAAAAGATACTGCCCTATGTCTCTCTAGAGTTCCTATGACAAGAAGTAAATAGAAGGCTTTCAGGATGGATATTGCAAAGTCTTGCCGTAGATGGGCTCACAAGGGTAAGTCGCTTGCTACTCCCTCTTTTTTACTCGCCCACTTAGATTCCTACCTGAGGGTTCCCCTCCACTTGCTTATGTTGGTCCCTCTCTTAACCCCTCCCCCCCCCAAAAAAAAATGAACAAACACTTAGAAAAAACCCTAGCCATGGGGAAGGAACATGTATTTTGGGTCCAAAGCAGTACTGAGGGGATGGGTGATTCATTCAAAGGCCAAAGAGTTTCCTTTGGTGAAATAGTAATGCAAAAGAATGTGTGAAATAGGGATGGTTGCACTTGTTCTTTGATACTGATCTGTCTATCTATGAGTTTGAGGTGGTAAAGTTTTATTTTTACTTGTTTGTTCTTGAGGCTAATGTGGCTACTTTAAAGGTGAAAGGAGTGGAGATCAGATTAGATAATGTTAAACTTGGGAATATCTTGAATATTCCCTCTACAGGACTTTCGAAGCATGTTTGGATGAGGTGGTTTATAAAGGATTTTTTTCCTTTGAGGAACATCATCATGAGCTAACCTTTAGGGAAACAGGGCTGGCAAATACACTGGACCTCAAGGAACTAATTGACTGGCCCTCCCTGATGATACCCCACATGGCCAAGGTTTGTCATCCACTTCATAGTGCACATCAGCTAGGATATGTCAATCTTCTTGGCATCATCTTTACTACGCACCAGGTTGCCCATGGTGTAGAATGGGCAGTCACCAAGAAAGACATTATTGACAAGGGGACAGTGCTTGAATGTGATTGAATGCCTGTCATTCCTATCATCACTACTGCTCCTTCTAATGTTGCTGGACCTGCTTCCCAATTGATAAATGGATTCGTAGGATGTCAAAGATGCTCAAGTTTAACTTCGGATGTAGATGAATGAGCTCAAGTAGTAGCTCACCAGCTCTCAACTAAAGGTGGGTCAACTGAAGGATCAGTTGCTAAAATAATAGCTGGATCATAATGCTAGAGTTGACGTACTATTGAAGATGCTTGCCTCCTCACCTTTCCTGTCTACCCCTTAGCCCTTCTTGGTCCCCTCTCTATGTGGTTCTTTTGTATTGGTTCTGTTGGTGAATATTTCAGACAATTATTTTTTCCTGTGTATAATTTTGCTACGCCTAGACTTATGTTGTTTGCATGTGCATAGCTGGTTCATTTTCTAGTTTACTTTAGTCTGTTACTAATCCTTACTGTTTCTTGTGTGTGATGCTGTCTTATCCCTTTGTGGCTGTGGTTTTCTTCATAACTTTTTGTCTTGGTTATCTATGATTCAGTTGTTCTTTTCATCTTTTTGAGATGTCAAAAGGGGGAAGGTAGTATGCTGGTGTGCATTGGTGTGCAGGTACAATATATAAGAGTCATGATCAAGGAAAACATATGTTTCCAATCATCAAAAAGGGGGAATTTGTTAGACTTTTGCATAGACTTCAATAGTTTTGACGATGACAAACAGAACCAAGCTTATAGCATTGCACCAGGTGAAACAACGTCTATGAAGAGGCATAAAGGGTATAAATTTATTAACCAGGAAGATTGCATCCGGATCAGACAAGACTCCTACAAGAATAAACAAAGGATACAAGTAACGAAGGAGTCTCCCATTAGGGCTCTTCTAACAGGTAGTATAGAAGGTAAATCCAAACCCTAGAAGAGCAGTCTTTGTATCAAAAGAGCACGCAATCCAGCAGCAAAGACAACTGATGTTTTAGTGAGCAAAAAGTTATAGAAAAGAAGACCTAGAGTCTGGTTTTCTTTCTAGTGATAATTTGTCCTACTTGGAATCATTATTGAGCAACAATCATTGTATGTGAGGATTTCTGTTGAGTTATTTTGAGTGGAGAGTTGGTTTGGCTCCCTGCAGGGTCAGAGTTGATTACTTTCATCAGTCTGTGTGTGAGATGAAGAGTGATTTAACTACTGCGAAGTTGTAATTTTGATGTTGCTTATTTTGAAGAAGTGAAGGTGTTGAAATCTTATGAGTTGTAGGTAGCGGTTGTTTCTCCCTTGAGCAAGGGGTTTTTCCACTCTACATATATTGTCCTTTCTATTTAGGTGTTGGCTAAAGTTATCTGGTATCTGTACAGGAACTTGGTTCTTGTTAACTGCAAGTTATAAAGCTTTTAAATCATATGTCTTTTGGGGTAGTTGGAATTTAAGAATGGTTCCTGAAAAAGGCTTTTGCTGAGTTGTAATAGTTCAAGGTAGTTAGTTTCATTGATTATTGTGAGGTTTATAACAAGAAGTGAGTTTGACTTCTCGAAGAGTTGTTACAACAGTTTTAGTGAATTGTTGGGTTCAGGTACTAGAGGTAGCCCCTTAGATAGCTTTGTAATACAAAACATTATTCTTGAGAAGTTAATAAAGATTGTTGGTAGAAATCCTACGAGGCAGTTTGTGACTCGTTACGCCCTTTAGCAAAAGGTTTTCCACGACAATTCTTGGGGCTCGTCAATTCTATTTTTTTATGTATAATATATTAAGAACCTGGTTTTTAAATAGTTTTTTCAAAATAATATATGATAAATTTATATAATTATAAGTAGAGTAGTTCTAGACTCCCTTTGCTGTCATGTGCATAATCAGTAGATGTGCAAATGGTTTCTTCTACAACGTGCTTCTCCATTGAACAAAAAGGCACGATGTCATAAGACATCATTTGTGAAACCCCCATAGACAAACTCTTGTCATTTCTCCCACTATACTAGAGAGTAAAACCAGTAGGAACAACAGGACAATTCGAAAACCATTAAGCTTAGAAAGACATTTTGATCCTCTTTACTTTTTCGGCCATCAGAAACCCCTTTCAATGCAGCAACTAGAAGTAATATTTCTTTTCTCCACATTTCAAATATGGTGTAGTTACACCTGGTTCAAACAGTCTGGACAGATAGTATAACCTCAAATCAAATGTAATAGGTCTGTTATAGTCGTACCAGGCAAGTTCTGGACTTGTAGGCAAGTGAAGTCACCATTAAAGGAATTCTTGGTCATATCAAAACTCAATTGCTACCTGATTAGGTCGATAAGGCTCTTGAAAATGTAAACAAACAAGTTCAGACGCCCTTAAGCATCGAACGAAAGACTCCATTTCTTGATCAAAATTTTGCCCTTCAATTTCTGTCAATTCTTCTTTTTTCTTGTAAAACATGGGAACTAACTAACATTCCACAGGCAGGGCGTAGGCCTCCACTGAAACTTCTCTCCGGACGAGTCAATGGTAGTCCTCAAATCAATTACACCTGATTGTTTCACATTCTACCACCATCATATCTCATCCCTCTAACCATATTGCAATTCTGAGGCTGCTCTGGTCGTAAAGGTACCAACCTCTCCCAAGCCCAAACTTGAACCAATAACAATGGCACCCAAAAACTAAATTCTAGAATG
>JAABOM020059512.1:0-12736 GCA_011800125.2 Solanum clarkiae
TTCTTGGATTGTAGTTTAAATTGGGTATTTTGAATTAAACTATAAATCAAACTTCCATGTATATAAATTTTGAACTTAAGTATTTTTGTATCGTTGTAGGATATATTCGACCCCTGGAGGTTAGCCCATCGACACATGAAGCTAATCGGAAAAGGTAAATGTATTTTACTTGGAGTTTATATACTTGTTAAATTGAATTTTAGTACTTTATAGTTAGAAAAATTCAACTTATGCCTATTTGAAACTTGAATTATTATATTTTAGGATATGAAGTAAACTTTAAGTAGTTGTGAACTTTAAGTTGAATATAATTTAGAACTTGGAGTTTATATACTTGTTAAATTGAATTTTAGTACTTTTATACTTAGAAAAATTCAACTTATGCCTATTTCAAACTTGAATTATTATATTTTAGGATATGAAGTAAACTTTAAGTAGTTATGAACTTTAAGTTGAATATAATTTAGAACTTGTTCATATACTTGTTAAATTGAATTTTAGTACTTTTATACTTGAAAAAATTCAAAATATGCCCATCTCACGACCTAAGCCTAGGGCTTAGACTTGACACGATGAGTGTAGAACCCCAAGGAACCTCAAACAAGCCTCTTAGCATATCAATCACACATCCTTGGTCGTGGAAGCAAAACATCAACAATAAGAGACATAAAGAAGGGAAAATAGGACTAAGGGGAGTCTTGGTGTCACGGCCCAAGCTTGGGGCCTAGACGTGACACGGTGAATGGAGAACCCAAAGGGACCCCAATCAAGCCTCTTAATATATCATTATACATCCTTGGTCACGGAAGCAATTAAACAATAATAAAAGAATAGAAATAAGGGTATAAGGGGCTAAGGGAAGTCTTTTATAGCATTATAACATATAAGAGTCAAGAGACTCCAAGCTCATAGCACCATTACATAACTTGTCTAACAACATCTCTACACTTAGAATTGAGACTCTTTACATAACATAAAAACAAGAGATATCATCCCCGGAGTTGAGGACTCACCAAACTTGCTTTGTGCGGGTATACTAGCCCTGAGGAGGATGAGGATGATCGTGAGGTGCTCCAGTTCCTACATGGTAACATCATGTAGGCACAGAGTATGCGTTAGTACATTTGAATGTACTAAGTATGTCGGATGCAATGCAATAAGAGATAGGCAACATAATCGAAATGCATAATTAGGCAATAAATGAGCATATAGCAATATGACATGCATGAGTGATGCTTGAAGTAAAACATGCTTATATAGAACACATTACATGTGTAGTAAGAGACCATCATGTCCAAGGCCTACTACCCCATTGAAGAGGCGATTCAGGTATCAATCCCTCGATTGGTTGACGGTGGTCTCACTCCGCCATCTATGGTGATTGAGGTATCAACTCCTCAATTGGTTGATGGTGGTATCACCCTACCATCCATGGTGATTGAGGCATCAACCTCTCAATTGGTTGATGGTGGTCTTACCCCACCATCCATGGTGATTGAGGTCTACCACCCCCTCAACTAGGTGTGGTCAACTTGTGATACTATAGATACTTTTCATGAAATAAACACACATCATCAAACACTTGGTGGGTGTGTAATGCTACTGTAAAACCATGAAATTAAAGAGTGAAATTATGCAAGAAATCTTGAAGTAAATCAACACACCAATACTTGGTAATACTACCTTGCAAAATACATTGAAACCCCTCATCAAAACTCATCATAAATTTTAGATTCATGGCTTAAATCATGAATAAACAATTACACTTTTACAAAACCCCAATATAGTTTATAGTCAAATTCATAATAGAAGACCCATAAGTAAAATCAACTTAGAAACATATAATTTAGGTAAAAGGAAGTTTCGGCACCATGGGTGAAAGGACCCAATGGTTGAAACTCACATAACTTAGCTTTGGAGAATTCCTTGATGAAGATTGGAATGGAAACTTTAAGCTTGTGTGATTTCCTTAAGATCGGTAATGAGATTTGGCACTTGAATTTGGTGCGAAATATTTGTCTAAGTGTTTGAGAGAGTATTGGAGAATGTATTGCATGATATGAAGGTGAAATATGGCTAAGTAAGGTATTTTTATGCATGGAAAGACTTAGGCCCAAGACCTAGAAGCCTTGAACTGAGATAAAAACTATTGGCACAAACATACACAGAGGTGCGCCCTTGGCGCGTCGCGCTAGGGGTGCGAAAACCTCTCTGGAAAATACATTTTGTGATTTTCAAATTTTGAAAACGGCTTCTCTAAAATTGGCGTTAGACCCATCTTCCACTCAATTTTTCCCTCTAATCAAGAATATGAAGTCGAATTTTCTATATCACACATAAATTTTGAGATATATAGAAATTATGATTTCAGGCACTTCCAAGGCACATTTTCGGGCACTTTTTGGGCTCGATTCAATATCCCCCCTTGGTAACATTCGTCCCCGAATGTCAAAGAAATGTATATAAGAATACTAATAATGGAGAAATCAACCCCAACAAAAATGCAATAATACACTTTAACACCATTTCAAAAATCTCAACATAAGTGTTAAAATCACCCTAAACTTATCAACATAAATATGAATGCATACAAATGACATATAGGGATAATACATGAGACATGAAATAACATGGAAGACTTGGAATTAGTACCTTAGGCTTGAGTAGAATGGAAGAGATATGTATATGGCTTTTGCATGTCTTCTTCGGCCTCCCATGTAGCACTTTCGACTTGTTGATTCCTTCAGAAGACCCTAACGAAAGCCATATCCTTGTTCCTCAACCTTTTCATTTGTCTATCCAATATCTCTACCAGAACTTCTTCATAAGTCAATTTGTATTCAACAACACCTACAACATCTGATGGGTCAATAACATTCAGATCACCCATACATTTCCTCAATATGGACACATGAAAGACCGGATGAACCAAGTCCATTTCACTAGGAAACTCCAACTCATAGGCCACCTTATCAATATTCCTCAACACCCTGTAAGGACCCACATATCTTGGACTCGATTACCCTTTTTACCAAAATGGACTTCACCCTTCATGGGCGAGACCTCTAAATAGACCTAATCACCAACTTTAAATGCAAACTCCCTTATCCTCACATCGATATAGGATTTTTGATGACTTTAGACTGTTATCATCCTTTTCCTAATCAACGTTACCTTCTCCATATCCTCCATAACCATATCCAGACCCAACAAAGACATTTCCCCTACCTCAATCCGTCCAACCGGGGACCTACAACGTCTACCATAGAGGGCATCAAAAGGAGCCACACCAATGCTAGAATGATAGCTATTGCTGTAAGCAAACTCAGTCAATGGAAGATGATCATCCCAACTACCTTTAAACTCCAATACACAAGCTCTAAGCATATCCTCAAAAATTTGGATAGTTCTTTCGGCTTGGCCATCCGTTTGAGGGTGAAAAGCCATATTGAGCTTAATCTTAGTACCAAGACCTCTTTAGAAGGACCTCCAAAAGTGTGAAGTGAATTGAGCACCACAATCTGATATGATAGACAAGGGAACCCCATGAAATGTAACCAACATATGAATTTATAACCTAGCATAATCATCGACCCCATAAGAAGTCTTAATCGGTAGGAAATGAGCCGACTTTATCATTCTATCAACCGCAACCCAAATAGAATCAAAACCATTTCTAGTCTAGGAAACCTGACCACAAAATCCATGTTAATTTCCTCCCACTTCCAAGTAGGAATCTCTATATCTTGGGTTAGCCACCTGGCCTTTGGTGTTCAGCTTTGATTTGTTGACAACTATGACAACCGGATACAAATTTGGAAATATCTTTCTTCATACCTGCCCACCAAAACACATCCCTCAAATCTCTATACATGTTGGTAGAACGAGGGTGAATAGAATAAGAAGAATTATGAGCCTCATCAAGAATCCTCTTTCTCAAGTCATCCACATAAGGCACACATAACCTACCTTAGTACCTAAGGGCACCATATCCCCTTGGGAGAAAACCTCCACCTTGCCCTCTCTCACCAAGGCCTTCAATTCTAACAAGCAGGTGTCAAGATATTGATTTGCTTTAACTTCATCAACCAAGGAAGAATTTGAATTATCAAAAACCATAGTACCACCATTATCAACCACTTCCAACCTAACCCCCAATCTAGCCAACTAATGAACCTCTCTAGCCACCTCCTTACCCCCATCATCAACATGAGCTAGGCTACCCATAGACACCCTACTCAAAGCATCCGCCACAACATTAGCCTTACCAGGATGATAATGCACACTCATATCATAATCCTTAAGAAGCTCTAACCACCTTCATTGCCTCAAGTTGAAATCTTTTTGAGCGAACACATAATGGAGACTCTTATGATCGGTAAACACATCAACTTGCACTCCATACAAATAATGACGCCAAATTTTCAAATCAAATACCATGGTGGCAAATTTGAGATCAAAAGTAGGACAATTCTTTTCATGCACCTTAAGTTACCTAAAGGCATAAGCTATCACCTTACCATTTTACATCAAAACACAACCCAAACCAATCCGGGAGGTATCACAATACAAAACAAACCCTTCTAACCCTTCAGGTAGAGACAAGATAGGAGCGGACACAGGATTATCCTTCAAGGTTTGGAAACTCTTTTCACACTCATCGGTCCACACAAACGTAGCCTTCTTTTGAAACAACTTAGTCATGGGAGAAGTAATAGAAAAGAACCCATTCACAAATCTCTGATAGTAACTTGCTAAGCCTAATAAGCTTCTAATGTCCGATGGGTCAATGGCCTAGGCCAATTTCTAATCACATCTGTCTTTTTAGGATCCACCTTAATAGCATTCCCCCGACACCACATGACCTAGAAAGGCAACCTCTTTCAACTGAAATTCACACTTCTCGTATTTGGCGTCCAACTTCTCTTCTCTCAATTTTTGCAACCCCACCCTAAAATGACTTACATACTCCTCCTTGCTATGAGAATAGATAAAAATATCATCAATCAAGACTACCACAAACAAATCAAGGTAGGGTCTAAAAACCTTATTCATAAGATCCATGAAGATAGTCGGTGCCTTGGTCAACCCAAAAGACATAACCACAAATTCATAATGCTCATACCTAGTCCAGAAGGCAGTCTTGGAAATGTCACACTCCCTCACCTTTACTTGATGATACCCAGACTGAAGATCAATCTTAGAGAAGTTACTAGCCCCTTGAAGTTGGTCAAACAAATAACCAATCCTTGGTAGAGGGTACTCATTCTTGATGGTAACCCTATTTAGTTGCTGGTAGTCAATGCACATTCTAAGGGACCCATCTTTCTTCTTCACAAACAACACCGGTGCACCCAAGGTGATTGGCTAGGCCTAATAAAACCTTTCTCCAACAAGTCTCTCAATTTCTTCTTTAACTCCTTTGACTCCATCGAGGCTATACAGTAAGGGGGAATATAAATGGATTGAGTATCGAAAAGGAGGTCTATAGCAAAGTCCATTTCCCTTTCAGGAGGAACACTTGGAAGGTCATTTGGAAAGACATCAAGAAACTCACTAACAAAGGGGATCGATTCTATAGAAAGTACTTTGGACTCCACATCTCTAACCCTTACATGGTGATAGAGACATCCCTTAGAGATCACCTTTTGTGCTTTATTACAAGAGATAAACCTACACTTGACCATTACATCATGACTCTCCCACTCAAGAACGGGTTTATTTGGGAATTAGAACTTGAACCTACGGGTTTTACAATCAATAGAATGCTGTAGAAGTAACCCATTACCTTCTGGGTGGAATTGCCACAACATGGAATAATATGCGTGCAACCAATCCAGCCCAAGAATGACATCAAAATCCACCAGATCCAACTCAACAAGATCACAAGGCAATATTTTATGTAAGATGCAAACAGGACATTTTTAATAGACCTTTCTAGCAACAATAAATGCACCAATGGGAGTAGACACCTCATAAGACGCACAACAATTCGAGCTTAACATGAAACTTTTTGGTAACAAAAAGAGTAACAAAAGAAAAAGTGGCACCTGGGTCTATCAATATAAACACATCAAAATCAAAGACTTTTAACATACTGATGACGACATCAAGCACCTCATTAACCCCTTGTCTCCCTTGGAGTACATATAACTTATTGTGCCTTAGGCACCACCATGTTGGCCTTATCTTGCCAAAGGAACTGCATTAGCATCCTGGCCTTGTGGATGAACGTCCTTACCCTTGTTTTGATTCCGAGGACAATCAACCTTCTTGTGACCCACTTCCTTACAACTATATCAAACATTGGTGTCCCTCAAACATGGGCCATCGTGGCCTCTCCCACCTCTATAGGTATAGGTACCATAACACCACCTCCTTGGGGCCTTGGGTAGTTATTAACAAATCTCCCACTAGGAACATGAGAAGAACCCTGGCCTTGGTGAAACCAGCCAGCCTTGGGACCTTAGAACTCACCATCAAAACGGGTGCTCTTGGCCTCACTATGCCTCATCTTTCTCAACTTCTCCCCCTTTAATTATTCGACATAGGTCATAAGGTGGGACAAGTCCATGTCACCAATCAACATAGTGACCCGACACTCCTCATTCACCAAATTGGAAACACCCATCACAAACTTGTTCATTCTAGACCTCAGTTCGGCAACCAAGTGTGGAGCATATTTAGAGAGTTGGTTAAACTTGAGAGCATACTCCCTCACACTCAAAAATCCTTACTTCAAATTCATGAACTCCACAGCCTCCCTAAGCTCCAGAGGAAACAACCGGTTGAGGAAAGCCGCCTTAAACTCCTCCCAAAGAGTCACATTATTGTTCCCCTTTGCCTCCTTCCATTGAGTATACCATGTTTGGGCCACCCCCTTGAGTTGGTAAGCCACCAACCCCGTCTCCTCTTTCGACTTCACACCCAAGATAGCCAACACTTTGTATACCTCGTCAATTAATTCTTGAGGCTCCTCATCCACCTTAGACCCATTGAACTCCGGTGGGTTCATCCACATGAAATCCCTTACCCTAGATTCTAGAGTGAGAGCTTAAGGGGCTTGGGCCCCTTGGTTGACTTGATTAGCCATGACTTGAGCTAGCAAAGTGAGAGCATCCCAGAGCTTACCATGAGCCAGTTGTTCCTCGGGTGTGCGGGCTCTTCTTCCTCTTGTGTTAGGCATGATCTAGTATAGCAAAGAACAATAGTTAGGGGGAAAACTTACCTTAACTTCTATAGCATGACATAGAATAAGAAGAAGGGAAACATTTCCTAGAACGTCTCATAGACTCTTACTCATAGTTATGGTGCACAACACAACCATGAATAAGACTCTAATCAACGGGGTATGTCGGATGCCTAGGACCATAAACAACCTAGTGCTCTGATACCAAGTTTGTCACGACCCAAGCCTGGGGCCTAGACATGACATGGTGAATGGGGAACCCGAAGGGACCCCAATCAAGCCTCTTAACATATCATTACACATCCTTGGTCGCGAAAGCAATTAAAAAACAATAAAAGAATATAAATAAGGGAATAAGGGACTAATAGAAGTCTTTCATAGCATTAAAACATATAAGAATCAAGAGAGTCCAAGCTCACAGCACCATTATATAACTTGTCCAACAACATCTCTATACTTATAATTGAGCTGGGGCCAAGAGAACCTTCTGGGCTCACTCTGATAGTCGAAGCATACAATTAAACAATGAGAGTCTTTACCTAACATAAGAGTAAGAGATATCGTCCCCGGAGTTGAGGACTTACCAAACTTGCTTTGTGATGGTAGTACTAGCCACGGGGAGGATGAGGATGATCATGAGGACTCCAATTCCTATATGGTACTATCAACTAGGCATAAAGTATGCATTAGTATGTTTGAATGTACAAAGTATATAGGAAGAATGAAAAGATAGTCAACATAATTGAAATGCATAATTAGGCAATAAATAAGCATATAACATATGATATGCATGAGTGATGCTTGAAGTAAAATATGCTTATATAGAATTTATTACATGTGTAGTAAGAGAACATCATGTCCAAGGCCTACCACCCCCTTAGAGAGGCGATTGAGGCATCAACTCTCAATTGGTTGATTGTGGTCTAACCCCACGATCAATGATGATTGAGGTATCAACCCTTTAATTGGTTAATGGTGGTCTCATCCTGCCATCTATTGTGATTGAGGTATCAACCCCTCAATTGGTTAATAGTGGTCCCACCTCACCTTTTATGGTGATTGAGGTCCAGCACCCCCTCAACTAGGTATGGTCAACTTGCAGCACTATAGATACTTTTCATGAAATCAACATATATATACCATCCATTCATCATCATAAAGTCATACAAGTCATAGGACATGCAATGGATCATCAATAGCTTAAGCACCCTGTAGTGAGCCCAAGAAGTACCCAAAAATGTGCCTTGAAATGCCCAGAATTTTAATTTCTATTTATCTAAAAAATTTATTTGTTATTTCGAAAATCCGACCTCATATTCTTGTTTAGGGGGTCCAAACTAGGTTAAAAAGGGTCTAACCCCGACTTTAGAGCAATCGTTGTGAATTACGAATTTTCAAGCGTGCTTAAAAATAGTGAGGATACGCAACTGAGGCGCTACGCCCCCTAGTGTTAAATTGGCCAAATTTCTGTTTTGGGTCCAAGACTTTATGTCTTGGGCCTAGATCCTTCGATGCATGAAAATGCCTAAACTTAGCCTTATTTCACCCTCATATCGTCCTAAACATTCCACAATACTTGCTTAAACACTTATACTTATATTTCTCTCAAGATTTAAGTCCCAAAACTCAAGACCAATCTTAAGGATTTCTTCAAGGATCTCACTCAAGCTTGAGGTCTCCATTTCAAATCTTCTTCAAGGGCTTTCCAAAGTCAAGGTATGTGATGTTGAACTATTTGGTCCTTTCACCCATAGTGCCTAATCTTTCTTTTTGCTAATATTGCATGATTTAAAGTTGATTTGACATGTGGGGTCTTATATATCTAGAAATTTACTGCACAATGATTCTAGTTCATGAAAGTATGCTTGTTTTAGCATGTTTTGAGCTCTAAATCTTGGATCTAATGTTGGATTTGATGAGGGGTTTTAATGTCATAGTCTTAGGAGTGTTGAAAGGTGTTGATTGATGGTTTTATCACTGATTTTATTGAATGATTTCATCTCTAAATTGCATGATCTTTTACTCCCATTACACCATTCCCCAAGTATTTGATAAAATATCTGGATATGGTTTCTTGAGTAGTTTAATGTCCAAAGCATGAGATATGATATGAATGATGTTATGATGACGAAATAAGCTTATGTATATGATTATTTCCATATGAAGTGTTGCACTAGAGCAAATGATAAATCCTATATAAAGTGTTGCATTAGACCATACTTGATCCACGGGGACAAGAGCTCGAGTAACTATGTTGGTGGTTTATACTCATCAACCTTGTGAGAGGTTTATACTTCGTCACCGTGTTGGTAAGGTGTAATTAGCATCAACCATATGAGGGGTTTATACCACACAAGCACCAAGGGGTTTATACCTTGAATAACTAGCTTGGTCTCTTCTTCACATATGATATCCTATATAAGCATGAGTTACTTAAGCATGTTTTACTTAAGCATTGATCATACATGGTATATTGTATATTATGTCTATTGCTTAATATCGTGAATTTTGATTTTGATGCCTACTTATTATTGCATTGCATCCCACATACTTAGTACATTCAAACGTACTAACGTATACTTTTGCCTACATGATATCACCATGTAGGAGCCGGCACCCAAGTTGATCGTCCTCCTCCTCGACGTGGCTAGTTCGGGGCTACTCAAGCTAGTTGGTGAGTTCTCCATTTCATGGAATTTGGTCTATGTTCTATTATCTTTAGTGAGACACTTCACTTTATATTCCTTTTGATTGTGAGGGTGAGCCCGGTTACCTTGTCTTGGCTCCCACTAAGTATCTATGGTTAGAGGTATTGTTGGACAGGTTATGTAACTTTGACTCATCTATGTTGTTTAAGTATTAAACTCTCTCCCTTTCTCTTTCCCTTAGTCCCAATCCCCTTGTTCATGCTTCTTGTATTGTTTTTATATTGCTTCCGCGACCAAGGATGTGCAATGAGGCTTATTTGGGGACCCTTCGGGCTCCCCATTTGCCGTGTCACACCTAGGCCCTATTTTGGGTCGTGACAAACCCTAAATCGGACGTTTTATCAAACACTTGGTGGGTGTGTAATGCTAATTTAAAACCATGCAATTAAAGAGTCAAATCATGCAAGAAATCATGAAGTAAATCAACCCACCAACACTTGGTAATACCACCTTGTAAAATACATTGAAACCTCTCATCAAAACTCATCATAGATTTTAGATTTACGGCTCAAAATATGAATAAACAATTAAACTTTTACAAAACTCCAATATAGTTTATAGTCAAATTCATAATAGAACACCCATAAGTAAAATCAACTTAGAAACATGTAATTTAGGTAAAACGAAATTTGGGCACCATGGGTGAAAGGACCCAATGGTTGTAACCCACATAACTTAGCTATGGAAAATTCCTTGATGAAGATTGGAATGGAGACTTGAAGCTTGATGATTTCCTTAAGATCCAGAATGAGATTTGGCACTTGAATTTTATTGTGAAATATTTGTCTAAGTATTTGAGAAAGTATTGGGGAATGTTTTGTATGATATGAAGGTGAAATATGGCTAAGTTTAGATATTTTCACGCATGGAAAGACTTAGGCCTAAGACGCATATAACACCCCACACCTTACAATACTAGTACAATGCAATTGAAACATAATATGGTTTGGTCAAATTAGCGCCCGTTTTTTAAACTGCTCAAATCTCATGTTATAGGGGGATATGTGCGTCTAACGCTTAAGAGGGTCAAGTGTATACATGTTTTGTGTCAAATTGAGGAGATTACAGCCTTAAACAAAGTGAGAGAATTGAGGTGCTTGTAGAACTTAAGAAGCTAGCAGGTGAGTCACCTACTTGCTTAACTTAAATTGCTAGATAAACAGAGATGAGGCTCAACGTCGAATTTGTCCAAGTCCCATTACGAATAAAATCCGTGTTAAGGGTGTAACTTTAGCCCATGTTTTAGCTTCATAAATGGACTATATGTTAATCCCAAGGAGTATATTAAAAATGGCCTAAAGACATCACAATTTTTTGGATACTTTAGGCCCAAACTAATTAAAAAGGAAGCTGAAAATAGGCAGCAAAGGCCCAACCAATTTGGAGCCCTAAAAGGCCCAAATGAAAGGAGAAAGGAGCTGCATCACCAGCTTGGTGAAATAAAGCTGAGAATGCCTTAGTAATCTGCTAGAAACCCACTTTAAAAAGGGTTAAACCAGCTCCCACAAGTTATTGTTAACTTGACCAACAAAGAAAAAAACAGATTGTCTCCAAGTTTTCTCTTAACGTCTCTTGACTTTTTAAAGTAGCTAAAAGGAAAATCTAGGGTTCTTGGAGAAGCCCTACACCTTGAAGGTAGTGGTAAGTGAGTTTACACATGTGTTTAGTAAGGTTTTCTTATGAAAAAGAACAAGTATATGCTAGTATGTTTGTGCTGAAAATTTGGGACATGTATTTAGAATGTTGCTGTACACTTGCCTTTTGTTTCAGTGACTTATCAATGGTTTGTGAGCTATTTTATGAAGACAAATTGGTGTTATTAATATGGTTTGAGGTATAAATATTACCCTAAGGGTTTTTCCCTGATTTTGGTTTCATTTAACAAACGCGTTTTATTTTGTTATCTTAAGTGTAATATTGATTAGAACTTGTGGGCTGTTGGATGGAAGGCTATTGGCTCACATCCTTAATGACTTCTTGAGTACTGTTCTAAGACTGATTTAGTACTATTTGTATGTGTAAATGTTGTTGGAACAGTTTGATTAGAGTTGAAATAGGTTTGGAATTGTTGACATCGAAATGTAGCGAAGGGAGGTAACATTGTGCTGTCCATTTGTAGGTTGTATAGAATTGTTATATGTTGTGATTTATCGGCCGTTGGGAGACTGTTATGGCACTAAAACAGACTAGATGTGATGTGTACATGTGAATGTGTATTAGAAAATATGATTAGGGGCAGAAAGGTTGAAAGAATACGCTCGGGTTTATAAACACCTGCTTGCTGCCCATGTGTTGTTTTCTTATGTGAGTGGGTTGCCAAGGTGTATCTATTGACTGCTAATGCTGGTTTTATCACCTACTATATTGTAGATAAATATTTAGAGGAAGGAAGGTTATCTCAAGGTAGTAACGAGGTCATGCAACAAGGTATGTAAGGCTACTTGATTTCGTATTGTTTGGCATGAAACATAGATCCTTCCTTGGCCCGTAAAGGCACTTATCAACTCCGACACAACTATTAACAGTGTCTACACTCTTTGACATGTTCATATGCTTCCATACATAGTCACCTTGAAATCTGCATGTATACATGGATACCAAGTTACATGGGTTCTTTTTTCCAAATAATGTTCACGAGTTATTTCATCTCATACGCATTTCATTATTCGTGTAACGCACTATTTTCATTGTCATATTGTCTTGTATTATTATCTACATGTCACGTATTATATCTATAGTACTACAGTTCCAATATTGTGACTACCAAAAGAATCATCTCAAAGGTAATTGAAAGATAAAGTATATTGTTTATTGATGGGTGGTAGCCCGAGGGGTGGAA
>JAABOM020059513.1:0-12735 GCA_011800125.2 Solanum clarkiae
ATTTCATTAAGTTTAATTTATAATAGAATTTAGGGATAATTACACTGAGGGGGTACACTAAACTAGCTCTGATTCATGATTTGAAAGTTTCAACATATTTGTATGATGATGTAATACCCTAGAAGTTGGAAAGATGGAATAAAATGATAGTTTCAAAAAACAGTTCTTGTGCAGGGTTTATGAGACCCATTTACTGACTGTAGATTAATTTACAGACCATAGATTAGGGTTGTAGATGAGATCTAAAAATTTTAGAATCAAAGGGTCCTAAGTGGCACTCATAGACAAGATATGAGACTTGTTGAGCACGTAACCTAGTCTAAGTTTTGATGATGATAAACTAAGTCAAGGACCACGTATATCATCAGGCTATTGTGCTGAGGCAAGTTGTGGGGAACAACCTGTAAAGCCGTTGGGGTTGGTGAGAAGTCTTTTAGACTTGTACTAAAGGATCAGTGGTCCATAGAATATATCTACAGCACCATAAAAGATAGAAGTCCAAGGTTTCAACACAAGTTTTTCAAGCATATTCTTCATTGAGCAAAGTTTGAGTTAAAATCTTCTCCTTGGCTTGTTGTGCAAGAATATATAGAAAACCAAGATGTGGGACCTGATAGAATAAATCTATAGTTCCAAAGTGTAAGATCACTACAAAACTAAAGATAAGTCATCAGTCTATTTGTTAGTTGATTTGTGTATGGTGTACACCTTGTAGACAGTGTTGTAGTTTAAAGGTGAGATTGTGTTTTTAATCCAACTGCTCAGGTGGTGTAAGTTGGATTAGAACAGGAGTTGTGGGTGGTCGTTGCTTGTGCTAGTTGTGCAAGCTATTGGTGTTGTAAGAAAAAGTAGAAAAATAATGTGTGAGTTTGTATTTCTTCACTTTGCTCTTTAGTGGATTTGGTTGTTAAATATTGTGATGATAAGTCATGGTTGTTCCTCCCTAGAGAAATGCGTTTTTCCATTTAAAAATTATTGTCTTTTCTTTCTATTATTGTTTCTCTTCTAGGTTAAGTGATATACATTGAGGGACATGATAAGCTATCAGGCTAAGAGCACGCTATCTCAACAAGTGGTATTATAGCAAGGATCTATATCAGGTTCACAGCTTGAGATTTTATGTGAAAAATGGCTGCTCCACTCAACTTGGAGGAAGGACCATCATCTACTAGGCCACCAAGGTTCAATGGTAAGTACTATGGGAGGTGGGAAGATAGGATGCAAGATTTTTTGATAGCTGAGGATGGTGAACTCTGGGACATTGTTCTAGACGGTCCCTATGTTCCTATGATGGAGGTGAAAGAAGGAGATACAAACCTAATCTGTCCCAAAAACCAGACAACATTACTCTGAAGCTGATAGGAAGAAAATAGAGAAAAATTACAAATCCAAAAAGCTCATTGTGTGTGGAACAGGATCTGAAGAGTACAATAAGATCTAAGCGTGTGAGTCTGCTAAAGAAATCTGGGGTTGCCTGAAAAATACTCATGAAGGAACTAAACAAGTGGTAGAATCTAAGATAGACATGCCGACATCACAGTATGAGGATTTCGTCATGCATGAAGGGGAAACCATACAAGATATGGTGACTAGGTTCTTAGCAATAACCAATGAGCTCAAATGCCGGGGATAGCCCATCAGTCAAAGCAAAAAGGTTCATAAGATTCTGAAAGTTCTTCTCAAGCCTTGGGAAAGTAAGGTGGACGCCATTATTGAGTCCAAGGACCAGAAAACCTTGAGGATGGATGTTGTTATTGGTATACTCCGTACATATGAACTAAATTAAAAAAATAGGATACAGCTAAAAGAGAAGGAAAGAAAGACAAATCACTAGCACTTAAGACTGCTCAAAGTGATGAGGAGATTGATCGCATATATATGGCTTATCTCACCAAGAGATTCAAGAAGTTCGTTAGAAAAATTCATGGCTTGACAAAACAGGGAAATGCAAGAAGGGCATATGGTGATGTTGACTTATGTCATGGTTGTGAAAAACCTAGACATGTCATCATAGAGTGGAAAAGGTGACCACAAAGAATGATAGAGAGTTGGGAAGGATAGGAGGAAGGACCAGGTACCAGACAGATACAAGAAGAAGGCTACTGCTAACAAGATAATGATAAAGGTAGTAGGAGTCTGGGGAAATTCTTCCAGTAAATCTAAAGAGGAAGAAGAACTTGTAGACTCATCCATGCTTGTAGTAAAAGTTGTTGAGAAGTCTATGATGGCCTATTTGCCTTCATGTCTCAGTCTGATGATGATGAAGAGGTAACACTGCTAGACCTTAAAGATAACTTAGATCTTTACTCTACTAGAAAGTTGAAGAAACTAGAATGTGTTCTTATTGATTCTATCTATGAATTGACCTCTGAGAAGAACCTGCTAAGCAATAGTGTAGATGTAGCACAAGATGAAATAATTGTGTTGACCACTCAAGTATCTGACTTTGAGGTTAAGATTATGACTCTGGAAGCTAAAAAAGGAGAACTATTTAAATTAATGGAAACTGAAAGTCGGTCTGATGCTAAGTTAAAGAGAAAGATTAGTGAGAATGAATCAGTCTTGGAAGAAAAACTGAAGGAGACAGAATTAAAATTGAACTTAGCCTTAGAAACAAATTCTGTGATTGAGAAGGACTTGATGAGAGTTAAGGAGGACCTGAACAAGTACATGAAATGGACTGCTTCTTCCAAACTTCTGGGAGATGTGTCCTATAGTTGGAGCTCTAAGAAGAAGGGGCTGGGCATGTCAATGAGATTGACCGACCCTATAACCCTCACAACAAGTATGTGTCTTTTGCTGACAATCTTCTCTGCTTGCACTGTGAAAGAAATGGTCATCTAAAAGATAACTGTGAAGTTCTGAGAAGAACATTAAATAAACAGAAGTCTGCTCACTTAGATAAGAAAGAAGTGATAGAGGGACCAGGTCCAAATTCTTAACAAAGGATAAGACCTTTGCCTCTCTGGACCCGAAAATTTGTAATTAGGCCTTTGTCTGCCTATTGGGAGCTCAGATTGAATTGGGTTCCCAAAACTAACTTTTAATCACTTGTAGGAAAAGTCAGGAGGAAGTAGTCATTACAGATTCATGGACAGAGGATTCTCAAAGCACATGACTAGAAGTACTAAAAACTTCCTCACATTGAAGGAATTTGAAGGAGATAGTGTGTCTTTAGGTGGTTGTCGAAAGGGTTATATTATGGGCATAGGAAAGATTAGGAAATGTTTTGAGAAAGCTATTGAAGACGTGTACTATATTGAAGGGCTAAAGTACAGTCTTGTTAATGTTTCTCAAATCTGTTACAAAGGAAATAAAGTTAGATTCCTATCAGACAAGTGCACTGTCACAAATTTGTCAGCAAATGAAATGGTGTTGACAACACTGAGATGCAGGAATATGTATGTGGCATATCTGAGAACCACAAAGCAGGACAACCTGACTTGCTTAAAAGTTCAGGATGACTACTGTGATTTATGGCACAAAAGACTCGGTCATGTTAGTCCTTCATTGCTAAATAAGCTTGTATCTAAGGATCTATTTCGTGGATTGCCCAAGGTAAACTTCAGAAATTCCAAGGTATGTATAGTTTATGCTCAAGGAAAGTAAACAAAGGAGTCATTCAAGTCAAAACATGATGTAAGCACCTCTAGACCCATTGAGCTCATTCATACTGATCTATGTGGTCCTATAAAGGTTCAAAGCAGAGCAGGAAAGGAGTATATCATGGTAGTGGCTGATCATTACTCAAGATACACTTGGGTAAAATTCCTGAAGATCCAAAGATGAAGCAGCAAAGTTACTGATCAACCTTATCAAATAGATTCAGAATCAATTTGGAAGTAGAGTCGCTAGAATCAGGTCTGACCATGGCACTGAATTTGAAAATTCAACACTAAATAGATTCTGTGCAGAAAATTCAATTCATCACAATTTTTCTGCTCCAAGAACTCTTCAACAAAATAGATTGGTGGAGAGTAAAAATAGGACTCTGGTGGAGAGTAGAAGGACCTTGTTGATTGACTCTTGTCTGGGTAAAAACTTCTGGACTGAGGTTTTTAACACTGCATGTTATGTGACCAACAGATGTTTGATAAGGTCTCCCAAGAATAAGACTCCCTATGAACTCTTGTTTGGAAGGAAACCTTACATCAGTCATCTGAGGGCCTTTGGTTGCAAATTGTTTGCCTTCAAAAATGGCAAGGAAGAAGTTGGAAAAATTTGACTCCAAGAGTGATGAGGGTATGTTTGTTGGTTACTCTACTAGCAGTAAGTCTTATAGAGTATTCAACAAAAAAAACTCTCTGCATTGAGGAGAGTGTGCATGTCATTTTTGATGAATCTGTAGATTTGAAGAAATTTAGTCATCTAGAAGACTCAGAAGAGGACGAGCCAATTCAATGGATGATCCTTCGATGGATGATGCTAACCCTTCTGAGAGCAAGGAAAATGATGGAGATGAAAACAATGAACCCTTAAAGGTATCAGGTACTTCTACAAGAGAACTTGAGGAGGTTGCAAATGCACTAGATAATATTGATATATAGGGATGTCAACACTATGAACCCTTGAAGAATCCTATGATACTCAACATAATGCACTAGATAATATTGATATGCTGGGAAGTCATAGTCAGTCTTCTGCAAGGACATACAGATGGAAGCATCAGTCATTCCATCCAATGGATAATCTAGTCTCTCCTCTGGACTCTAGGATCCACACCAGGTCCAAGACTGGAAATCTAATGCCATGTGATGCATTCATGTCTTTTATAGAACCCAAGAATGTCAAAGAATCCCTTATAGATGCAGATTGGGTAAACTCTATGTAGGAAGAACTACTCCAGTTTGAAAGGAGTAAGGTATGGTACCTTTTTCCAAGACCTCCCCATAGAACTATGATAGGGACCAGGTGGGTGCTAAGAAATAAGCTGGATGAAAATGGTATTATCACAAGGAACAAATCCAAACTAGTAGTTTAGAGATACAATCAAGAAGAAGGGATAGAATATGATGAGTATTTTTCTCCTGTAGCTAGAATGGAAGCAATCAAAATTCTAATTGCATTTGCCACCTATATGGAATTCAAATTGTTCCAAATGGATGTCAAAAGTTCCTTTCTAAACTGCTATCTTAAGGAGGAAGTCTATGTGAAACAACCACCAGGTTTTGAGAGTGTGGAATACCCAGATCGTGTTATGAAACATGATAAAGCTTTATATGGATTGAAACATGCTCCAAGGGCATGGTATGAGAGACTAACTAGTTTTCTAGTTGGTCATGGATACAAGAGGGGAAAGATTTACGATACTTTGTTTCTGAAGACTAGAGGAAAAAACTTGTTGATTGTACAGGTATATGTGGATGACATTATCTTTGGGGCTACTGCAAACTCTCTCTGCAAAGCATTTGGGGACCTGCTGAGAAGTGATTTTGAGATGAGTGTGATGGGTGAGATTAGTTCCTTTCTCGGATTGCAAATCAGAAAAACCCCCGTTGGTGCTTTCATAAGTTAAGAAAAGTATATTAGGGACCTGTTGAAGAAGTATCAATTGATGGATGCAAAATGAATTGATACCCCATGGGTGCAAATATCAAGCTGGATCTTGATGAAGGTGGCAACCTGGTGAATGTAACTATGTACGGAGGAATCATTGGGTCATTACTATATTTGACAGCAAGCAAACCACATATTGTTATCAGTGTGGTAGTATGTGCTAGGTTTCAATCATGTTCTAAAGAATCACACTTGAAGGCAACTATGAGAATTCTCAAATATCTCAAGGGATTCGAGTGTTTGCCTGTTTATATCCTGCTGATGATAATTTTGATTTAATTGGATGTGCAGATGCTGATTTTACAGGGTGACTTGTTGATAGAAAAAGCACATTTGGTATGACTCACTTCCTTGGGTCATCATTAATCTCATGGGGTACCAAGAAACAAAATTAATTAGCATTATCCACTGCTGAATCTGAGTATGTTGTTGCTGCTACTTATTCTTCACAACTGTTGTAGATCAAGCAACAACTGGAGGATTTTGGAGTATTAACAAATACCAATCCTCTTCTGTGTGATAATACAAGTGCTTTGAACATGGCAAAAAATCCAGTTGACCATAAAAGAATAAAGCACATTGATGTGAGACATTGGTTTCTCAGGGACCAGGTGGAAAAAGGGAACATTTTTATAGAGGTCTACAGTATAGAGGATCAGATTGCTGATATTTTCACCATGCCCTTTTGCAGGGATACGTTTGAGAAAAACAAATTAAAGCTAGGGATAATCAGACAAAAGAATGAAGGATCAAAATGATTATTATATTTTTTCTTTTATTTCTGGCTAAAAAGTGTTCAACAGGTATCTAAGAAACTACTCACAATTTATTAGATATCAGTTTGTACTTTGCAGGTTAGCAAATTAACAATTTCATAGGATTGGAAGAAAAGAATGGAGCAGAATCACCTTGGGACCAGATACATGACCAGGTTCATATTCTTATCATAATCTCTTGCCTCATCAATGTTGATGTTCAGGACCTGTCATATCGACTCAGCCTTTTCTTTAATTGACGTCATTTCATTCCAGTCCCTGAGGAGTTGTAACCAATTAGGGGACCGGACACCTCTTTTCCCTCCCTTTTTATCTCCACCCTTTTTGTTCCTCATCCTATCAAAAATTTCAAGAACCTTCTTCCTCTTCATTTTCGTGTTACTTCATCTTTCTCTAGCAACAATACTCTGTTACCATGTCAGGAAGTCAAAAAATGCCTCTACCTCATGCAAGTGTTGAACAAAATACTGGTTCTTCATCCATATCAATACTCCTCCCTCAACCCCTATTCATGTAGAGTGAAATCAGATCAACTACACCCTCTAACACAAATGCCCTTACCTTCTTCACCAACTTTTCCTCCACCATCGGTGTCTGCACCATCAGCGTCAGACCCTCCAATGTCTTACCCAGTAGAAAACTTATCAAACCTTCTCTCAGTACTACATAGGATCAAGGGGATGCACCCCCCTAGGGCATACCTCATCCTCCCTATTCGAAAAGAACTTTGAGGGTGAGATTGTAGAAGATAAGGGGATTTATTCAAATATTCTTGTTGAAGGACTTGAGTGGGTGTCTAGAAATCTTTTGGGACTAAACGTTGGGGACCAAAGTAACAGGGAGGAACCGAGATCTCCAGATCTCACTATGGCTTTTGGAAAGACTATATATGATCAGACACTGGTGAGTGTAGTTTGACTAGTCACTATAGCTGAAGTAGAGAACAAGTTGCAAGTTGATGATGAGGAGGAGGAAAGTAAACTACTATCTTGGAGAGTAACAAGGAATGTTGTCCCTTCTGCCCCTACCTCTATGAGTGACAAGGTCAGAACGGAAAAAGACAAGGGTAAGGCTACTGAAAGCAAAAGAGTACGATTGTGAGGAGTTACACAAACAGGACAACAGAATAGAATTTTCTAGGAGATGCTCTGAAGGCTAGTAGACAAAATACATATCTCCAAGAAGAGACAAAGAAAGACCATAGTTGTTGAACCTAACATACTTAAAGACCAGATTGTTGAAGTAGATGAAGAAGAAGAAGACATCAATTGGACTGATTCTAAGGAGACAAAAGGTGAAGTGAGTCAGGATTCCAAGACTCAAAAGTTGGCAGTTGCTAAGGGAAAAGGGAGTGAACCTATTTCCATTAGGGGACAAGGTTCTCGAGTGAAAACAAGAAAAGCTGAAACAATTCTTTCCAGGGATCATAGGGTAAAGTTGTTGAAGGAGCAGAAGTTGTTGAACGGGCGAGTATTTGAGCTAGCAACTAAAAGCAGTCTAGGAATGAGAGAGTTGGTGGATACAGTGGAAGTTCAAGGTTGGGGCCATCTTTTTGAATGAAATGTTCCCTACTTGCATAAATGGGAAGTAAAGGAGTTCCACCTCAACCTTGAAGGAGGGTGGGGGTTTATCACCAGGATTAGATAAGTTTCTATTCGGGTGACGAAGGTTTGCAAAGGGTAATCCTCCAGGTGAAAACTAAAGGGATTAGTACTGTAGCTGACAGATACCCTTCTAGGGACTTTTTGGAGGAAGCTGGTAAAGTGAGGAACCTAACCTCTATAGCTGTCTCTAAGAAATTCCTAAAGGGTCTGTATCATCTGTGCTTTGAGTTTGTGAACAAACTACTCCTACCCCGCACTGAGAAGAGAACAGTTCCTACAATGGCTAACTTGTACTTGATGGAGAAACTCAGCACCTTAGTCAAAATCAATCTACCAACGATCGTAATGCAACATATGACCAAGGTATACAACATGGCGAAAGGGAAAGGTGGGGTTGCATATGGCTACCTACTCAACTGGGTTTTTAAGTATTGTGGAATTGAACTTAGTCGAGGTATCATGGGGAACATGAAGCAGTCCTTTTCTTTTAACACTCTATCTGAGTGTGAAATTGGTGAGTAGAAGGCTAGAACCAAAAAATCTCCTATATCTGAGCTAGTTGAATAGAATGAGGCCTTAAAAGCACAAGTTAAGGACCAACCCTTGGTATTGGAAAAAAAGGATACTGAATTGGTTATGATGCATATTAAAATGGCTAAGGGATCTAGAGGAGGTACTGATGTTTCTGAGGTGACCGAGCTAAGGGAAATAAATGTCCAGTTGACCAAAGTGGTGAAGTCCCTCACCCAACAACTTTTGGAAGCTCACAGAGATCATAGTGTGAGCATGGCCAAGTTCATTGAGTCTCTTGCCATTAAATCCTCTCATTCCTAAGTTCCCCCGCTCCTTTATTCCCTTTGTTCTCTATGACTCTAGTCTCTATTTCCCCCCTCTTTGCCGTTTATTTTGGATCCTGAATTTGTTGTTCTTTGAACTGATGATTACGAATGGAATAAGGAATGGCACAACTCTATTTTTCTTTGTGCATCTCTAATCTGAATTTTGCTCTCTCTTTTCTATGTTATTGCATTAACCATGCTTACTCAAGTGCCTGGTATTTTCTAATTATGATCCTATCTCAGTTCACTATTTCCTTTTAACGATGCCCAAAAGGGTAAGATATGTGAGCATTGTGGATTAATATGATCATACATTTAGGGGGAATACTAAGGGGGCTTGTATTAAGGGGGAACACAAATCATATAGTGGGCACAGTTTGTCATCATCAAAAAGGGAAAAATTGTTGAGCACATATCCTAGTCTAAGTTTTGATGATGATAAACTAAGTCATGGACCAGGTAGATCGTTAGGCTATTATGCTGAAGCATGTTGTGGGGAAATACCTGTAAAGCTATTGTGGTTGGTGAGAAGTCTTTCTGACTTGTACTGAAGGACCAATGGTCCATAGAATGTATTTGCTGCAGCATAAAAGACAGAAGTCCAACCTTTCAACACAAGTTTTTCAAGCATATTTTTCATTGGAGCAAAGTCTAAGTGAAAAGCTTCTCCTTGGCTTCTTGTGCAAGAATATACAGCAAACCCAGACGTGGAATCTGATAGACTAGGTCTATAGTTCTTTTGTTTTTATGTGTTATATTGAGTTCCAAATTGTAAGATCACTCCAAAACTAAAGGTAAGCGACCAGTCTCTATGTCAGTTGATTTGTGTACGGTGTACACCTTTTAGATAGTTTTGTAGTCTAAAGGTGAGGTTGTGTTTTTAGTCCAACTACTCAGGTAGTGAAAGTTGGATTAGAACAGGAGTTGTGGGTGCTCATTGCTTGTGCTTGTTGTTCAAGTTGTTGGTGTTGTAATAGAAAGTAGAGTAATAGCTTATGAGTTTGTATTTCTTTACTTTGCTTTTTAGTAGATATGGTTGTTAAATCCTGTGGTGATAGATCGTGGTTGTTCCTCCCTTGAGTAAAGATTTTTTCTATGTAAAAATCATTACGTCTTTGCCTTCTGTTATTGTTTCTCTTCTGGGTTTAGTTATTATAAATTGAGGGAACTGATAAACTATTAGGCTAGGAGCATGCTAACTCAACAAGACTTGAAAAATTCCTTAAATAGGACGAGAGGGTTCCGTGGGTTGTGGTTGGTTCGACGAGTTGTAGAAGAAGTTTTGTGGTTCATACTAGGAATTGATAATGCCATAATTTGTTATAAAGTGAATTAATAATGTAGATATTAATTATGCCATAATTAGTTATATAGTGATTAATTATACATGTATCTTAATGTCAATATTATCTTTTATTGAAATTTAATGTGTTTTAGCTATATAATGTGTAATTTTAAGAAAAGAATTTTACTTATTAAAATGAAATGAAATTCTGTAACCATTTAACCTTGATCGATAACTCTTACGAAACCCTCATTTTGGTTATAATTTTTTTTCTTTGACTTAGTATAGCTTTGTTGGCCCATTTAGATGGCTTGTTCGATGTTTCATGGTAGTAAGTGAGATTAGTACTCGAGAATGAGCTTGGGTTGATCGTTAGTTATTATACCAACTTCTTAGGGGAATTTCTAAGAATTGGTCTCCTTTGCTGTTGCAAGGGATGTGAGGTAGTCTTGACATAGAGGTTATCAACTGAGTAGGCTTGTGAGGCAATGTTATCCCTATCTTTCAATTAGGTCCTAAACTCCATTGTACTTTCTTATTAGTCATTTGATGGACTTAGTTGTGCTTGTATTCTTGGGGTGGTATTTTCAGGAGGTTTTTGGAGGTTCTTGAATTACTTTTTGACCTTCAGGTTCGTCATCAATTTTTTACCATTGATTATTTATTTAGAGTTGTGATCCATGTGGTCATTGTTGTTTAGTTTGTGAATTATTTTGAGCTCTAGGCCTTGATTGAGCACTAGTCGGATTTCAAATTATTTTTGTACTCTAGGTGTAAGGTTTTGTAGTGTTTCCTTGTATGTGATTTATTTGTATTGGTTGAGTGTTGGTGAGATGGCATGCATTAATGTGGTTTCTCTCTTATGCATGATTGTAGTACGACCCTGGTGCATGTGTTAATTCTTGGCATCATTTTGAGAAAACTGCGGTTTCTTTCCTAAATTATTTTTATATTGATTTTCTAAATGAGGCTCGTGCTACCTTAACTACTTAAAAATAGACCGAGGCATTTAGGATGTGCTCATTATAGTACTGGCTCTGTCAGAGAATCCATGACATTTTCTATGCTGATCTAGCTTATTTATTTCCAGTCACCATGATTGAGTGGGTCCTAAATGATCAAGGATATGCATATAACACCTGGATCGGGCAAAGTAGGTATATAGGGGCATTCTTGAGTTTTCCATGATTTCCTCTATCCATGTGATTCATTAGACAGGAAGAGTGAGGGCTCACGGGTCCTACTTACTTCCCGGGATAGAAATAGGTGCATATATTGTGGTATGAGGCACTTTACATTGATGATACTAATGATTTTCTGCACAATATCTTTTATTTACATTGTCTATGACTAACAAAATAGTTTTGCATGTTAGCATCATTGGATCCTGTACAAATTTTGTTTGTTGATGCGTACCGTATGGGCAAAAAGGGGATCGATAAGGCTATTGTTTGACTACTTGTGAATTTGTCATGGTATAATGGGTGGTCACTTGTTTGAAGGTAGTCATTTCCCTTGCTCTTCTTTACCTTGCTCTTTTATATAGGTATTAATTGAGATGGTGTCACAATCTAAGCTAGCCCCTAGGTGTCATACGACTATAAGGATTCTTGAGGGAAATCCCAACCAAACCCTTTTGGTGCATCTTAAGCATTCATAGATAGTGAAACAAACAATCACAAAGCGAAACATTATATAAAGGAACAAAAGCATCAAACCAAAAAGGAAGTGATTAGTCAACATGGGACTTACATATCAAACATGCCTCTAACAAAGTCTAACATAGGAGGGGGTTAAGTCATGTCCTTAGATCACCCCCAAATAAAGTAATACAAGAAGGAGTCTCAATACTTAACATGGTCTAACAATAACAAATAAAGGAAGAATAGATAGGGTTCGTTCTCAAAGCAAGAGGATTCACCACTAAATCTTCAAGAGTAGTCATCAACTGGTAATGAAAGTGAGGTAAGAGATGATTTTACATCTCTACATTGTAATGTAATATAGGCAAAGGAGTATACCTTAGTACATTCGAATGTACCAAGTATGTAGGCAACACAATGCAAAGTAAATCATGCATCATTGCATGTGACCATATGAAACATCGTGATTTTAAGAATAGTTAAAAGCACAAGCAAACACATTAATAGCAAATTCACAAGTAAAACCTAAGGAGGGTCATGTAAGGCATCATGAAAAATCAGACATATGTGGGAAATAACTATAACTGGCAAGAAAACCATATGAGCTATAACATGGAATTATGGAGTTTTTTATACATTGAAAAAAGGGGAATCTATTTGCTAATGTAGAACTCTACCACTCAAAATGAGTGTCAAGAAGGTGTGCTGTATGTGGATCCATTAGTTAGGCCACACTAGCAATAAATCTTATTGTTAGACCCCGTATTTTTTTTATAATTAAGGATAACTATCCAATTGGAAAATTTTGTAGCAGATATCGTATAATTTGAACTTAAGTATATTCCCGGTGCATGATTAGAGTATCAAGTGAATTTGTTATACATAATTAAATTTGAGTCGGAAGACCTCGATTGGATTAAAATAGAAGAGTTCGGGGACCTAATTGATTAATAGACTAAGATGGACCCCTTATGTTGCAATTTTGGAAAGTTGAAGTTTATATAAATGTGTGTTCTTGTTCTAAACAAGAAC